>SWBL01000338.1:0-55530 GCA_024195585.1 Aureobasidium sp. EXF-3400
AGATACTATATATATAATCTACTAAGCCTTAGACTAGAAGGAAGGCCCTCTCCTTTAGAGTGTTAGAGGCGAATTTAAAGAGAGTGCTCTATATAGAGGTGTATAGTAGCTAGCCCTAAGGAGTTTAAGAGTTTAATTAGCTTTACGACTATATATTAGTAGGTAAATACATAATATAAAGGTTAAGTTAAGTATAGTATAGTATACTAACTAAGATAGGAAAATAGCTAGGAGCTTAGCTCTAATATTTAGTAAGAAGTGGTTAGAAGAGTAGTAGTTAGAGTGTTAAATATATGAATTAGGAGCAATTAATACGCGTCGAAAAGGACGCGTAAGAAATTGCGTAGCTAAAGCCTTAGCTAGCTAATAAGAGCGCTAGATCTAATCTCTAAGATAAGATCTAGCTAATTAGAGGCCTTAGATACACTACTAATCGAAACACGCGTAATAGCGAGCTTTCTATAAAATCTACTATGCCTAAGCGCTATATATACTAACTTCGAGCTTACTACCTATCTAACTATTAATATTAGCTATATTAAGAGGTGGAATAGTGGAATATTCTACTAGAATTGGCGATTCTATTCCATACTATCTAGGTAGAATATTCTACTAAAAATCAGTGGCATATGCCAATATTCTACTTATTCCATGCTATGTAATATCCACACTGGTTACCGGCTCCTTCCTTTTCGTTAACCATATAACCCTGTCTTTAGTTCCATCTCGCGACAGTGACATCCACGTTCATTATTTTGCTTTTTGGATAAGCATGATACATCTTACTGTGTAGACTGAAGATATTGACTGGATTCGTTTGTGTATATACGGTGTTGTTGGCTTGATACGTGTTATATAGTCGTTGCAGAGTTCATACAGCTTGTGAGCATTGTAATTAGACTTGACAATGGGCCAAAACAATACACCAATAATCAACAAAAGTAGGAGAAACATGGCAGTGCAGTCTATTGTAGAACAAAATATAACATGAACTGTAGTAGAATTGGAATGGATGCATAAATTTTCATATAATCGACGAGTCTCTTGACTACGGTCACAGGAGACGAAAGTATCAATCTAGAAGTACGATTGGCCACTACATTGCATATCCTTGTCACCACAAAGGCTCACTGAGGTTTGCAGAGATAGATTGAGAGCCAAGGTATGCTAGATTCATTCGTTGATATGAGCTGATAGTGCTATTTATTGGTGTTGCTTCGGTGAACAAGTCTCAAGGTTTGATGCGATGGAGGGAGTTCATTGTGATACCAGTAGGGGATGTGATGCATCGCATTCTTGTGCTTGGTGATTCGTATTGAGACATTGTGAATGGTGTTCAATTGGTATGAGAGTTGCACGAGCCAGGTCTGGGCTCGTGAGGAAAGGGGTCTTATTCTGTCTGAAGCTTTTGCAGGTTGTCCTTCCGATCCTATGTACTTCTGACTCTCTTGCTGGCAGGGGGCTGCCACTCTGCATACACGCGATGTCTTGAGCTCTGTCGGGAACAAAGTTGACCTTTTGAGGTTGGTCTGGTGCATCGGAGGAGCTGTAGAGCTGAGAAGAAGGGATGTAGGAGATCGGAAGGACAATTCGCAAAGGATTGTATTGCGTCTTTCTGTGTTGAGGTCTGACTGCTCCCATATCGGATGACTAGTACGAGCTTCGAACACTGCGTTTAGCGACTCTTGCTAAGCATCATCATTGGTCAGTTATGTAAGAGCGTGGACTTTTGCGCTGAATGTCGGATGTGTGGTTTGAGTCTGTACTCTTCAAAATGAACAACCTTACAAAACCTGTGTGGCTCAGATGCAGCTGTAATGTTGATCAACACGAGTGGTGATCTTTATCCCAATCTTGGTTACTCTCAGTCTTGGCTATTACTGCAGAAGCGTTGAAGATGGGTTTGTTCCTGTGATGTTTACTGGAGCCCAGGCGATTGGGCGGGGATGTACGTGCGTGATGATCGCTCCTTCCAGTGTGTACCTACGAGTCCATAGTATGGTGATCATACTTGTTCTTCTCAATGTGATGGTTACTGGAACCAATGCAGTTGATCATACGTGTGCCCTACTCAATCCTTCCAGAGATGTGGCCACGAGTTCATCGATGGTGGTCGGAGCTGTACGATTTACGTAGTTGACTCGTAGGGCAAGCCTCGCCCAGGATCGAGCCCTTTTGGTAGCTCGTGAAGCTCAAGACCCTGGAATTTGGAACCAGCCTTCTAAGGAGCGTGTGTGCCATTCATTCTTCTGATGAGGGTGTATAGCACTCGGCAGACGGCTGCGAGAAGAAAGATACACTTGTACGTCCTGCTGCGTTCCTCGGAGTTGTCTGCGCAAAGAAGTCGGTCGAGACTCGAGAGCAAGGCCACGCAAGTAACTTAGAATGTCACTGATGGCATGGGAATAAGAGATGGCGTTTGACTGACAAAAAGAGGAGAGGTGATGATGGTGTGAAGCCCCGCACGTCATGCAAACTAAAAGCGTTCCAAAATCTCCGAGGCACAGACTTCCCACGACCGTTGCAACGACGAAGTTCTTCCACAAACCGCATCAGATCTGCCTGGCCTGCCTGTTTGAGAGCTGCCAACTCACTGCGCCTTTTTCATGCCGTTCTCTGTCCACCCGTTTGGGCAATTCGACCGTCATGCGCCAGTCTCGTATGAATCTACTAGCGGATTGCGCCGCTCGTAACTCGTAGAAGGACCAAGGACACTTGGCTATGAAGCTTGGGAAAGTCAAAGTCATGCCACGACACCGTGGCATGTGTAGTGTCGAGCTTGGAGCTCTAGAGCTCTGCGGCATGCAGATCTATGGCATCAAATCTCACCGCTCACCGTCGTCTTGTGTTCCTTCACTGGCAGAGCATAGTGGAGATTGAGATGAATGGTGTTGACATGCAGGTTGTACGTTGAAAGCTGCATCTGCTTTGATTGGAAGTCGCCCTCCCGTCCTTCGATACTCTGTACCTGGTTTGGTTCAGACCCCAGCTCTCCAGTTTCTCGGAAGGTCGTTCGCCCGTTTGTCTCCAAGGTGTGTCAATAGACTTCTTCTTGGCCACTGCTAAGCCCATAGACTGAGGTACTAGGTGAGACCATTGATCCTTTTGACCAATGGCAGAGAAGGGCCCAATCCAAATTGCGATCTTATCTGAGTCAATCAGAGTCAGTTCATGGTTCGACACAACTGCCACTAAACTCGATCCTCTGGGGAATGTATGCGCCGTTGGGCGATCCCATTTAACCTTAACATCTACCTTAAGTTAGTGATGCCGCATGACCCTTGGGTACCACTTTCAACCAATGAATGTTATTGGCACTTCCCGCTCCAAGACATAACATCGTGGGTGGCTTTTCCCGGTCATATCAATTCCCCAAACAATGACAAAGAGCTCTAGGAAACGGCCTGAGGTTTCCTGGAGGAACGGTCGATCATTGTTATGTGGTAGCTCCTCAAGGCGATGGCCTGCTATATAAGTGTAGAGCTCGCCCTTCTCTTCTAACTCCATCAACTCACTGCAATTACCACTTTGCTACCGCCTCTCATACGACAAACTACTTTTTTACACATCACGATGAAGGCCTCTATCATTAGCACCGCCATCTTGGCCACTGCTGCCTCTGCTGCACCTGCTCTCGTTAAGCGCCAGAGCTCCGACATCGATGGGTATGAAGCCTCACCAACTCAAGAATACATTGAATCTCAACTAACAATCTACAGTGTCATTCTGAACTACGCATTAACTCTCGAGCACCTCGAGGCCACCTTCTACCGCGAGGCCCTCGCCAAGTTCTCCGCTGAGGACTTTGCCAACGCTGGTTTCAACGGCACCGACTTCTACAAGAACCTCCAGGAGATTGGCCGCGATGAGCAGACTCACGTCGACTTCTTGACCACTGCCCTCAAGGGAGCTGGTGTCACACCCGTCGCCGAGTGCACATACGACTTCGGCAACCTCACCCCTGATACCTTCCTGGCCACCGCCTCCATCATTGAGGGTATCGGTGTGAGCGCCTACCTCGGCGCCGCCGCCCTCATCACCAACAAAGCCTACGTTACTGCCGCCGGCAGCATCCTGACCGTCGAGGCCCGCCACAACGCCTTCTTCCGTGGCAACCTTGGCATGTCGCCCTTTCCCCAGCCCTTCGACATTCCCCTCGACTTCAACCAGGTCTACTCGCTCGCATCCCCCTTCATCAAGGCTTGCCCTTCCACCAACCCTGCTCTGCCCGTCAAGGCATTCCCCACTCTCAGTGTTAGCAAGAGCGTCACCGGCCCTATCAAGCAGGGCGAGACCATCGAGTTCGACGTCGCAGAGGGCTGCGCCATCCCCGCCGGTCCCCTCTACGTCGCCTGGCCTCTGGCTGACGGCCCCATGTTCTCGGCTGTCGTTGTCGAGAACGGCAAGATCCAAGCCAGAGTCCCTGTTGGCCACACTGGCCCCAACGGCGAGGTCTACGCCATCTTGGGCACCAACGCCACCACCATCGCTGATGACTACACCATTGCTGGACCTGCTGTTGTCGAGGTCCAGAGCGGTTACCTCGCTTAAATGCATTGGTTGCTTGGAGTTTTTAATGCCCGAGACTGAAGTTTGCTGATGATACCACTTTCGTATTTCTTATCTCTCTATATCTAATGTTTTTCACTGTAACATCATGAATCAATTATTTCATAAACAAACAATTTTCCCTGGATCGTGAAGCTTCAATGAAAGTAGTGATTTATTGAGGGATGGATTGCGAATCCTGCAATATCCCAATGAACCCAAGTCGCATGGTTCTCGGAGATGATCGGTCAATAACAACAGTCTTCCTGCAGCCACTCATGTGCACTGTAGAGTCTAACCGTTGTTCTGTTGTGAGTAAACACTTGAATTCTGCGCCTTCCACACGCTGCAGAATGGTCAAAAATGCGTAAAGTAAGTATGATCGTAATCTGAGGCAGAACGTCGCTGCATAGTGATACGCAGTCCCATCTGCCATGGCAAACAGATTTGTTGCCCAAAGAAAGCTCTTGGTCAGTTATGAAAGGAGGAAAACATACGCTCGTGAAGGTAGGAGCAATGATGGGAACATGACAACAGCATGATGGGAACGTATCAAGCGGATGATAGTACCAATTTTGAGTTTCGTGGTGATGGCGCGTTTGCAACAAGGTCGCGAGCTTGCATCATGCATGCCAAGGCCAAGCTTTCGCTCCACAACGTCGGTCCCCTCACGCAAATTTCCACCTGCAAAAGATCATATTCACCAAATGTTTTTCTGCATCTTCTCACAACAAAAAGTTGATGCTCTGAACAGCAAAAGATGGGTCTCGCCGGGAATCGAACCCGGGACCACTCGCAGCATAGACTTAGAGTTTTCAAGGGACGCTGTTAGGCGAACCTCCCTAAGCGAGTATCATACCGCTAGACCACGAGACCTGATCGATGCTTATGTAATCGATGAAAACCGCTCGAGTTGTTGGGTATATGAAGTTAGAATGCATATGTTTGACCATTGCCAGACACAAGAGCTACTTCTTCGTGCAATATCATACTTCAAACCCAGTCTTTCTTCAATGTCACACTTCAAACCCAAAGCTCAGTCTTGCCCGAGCCATCAGCAATAGCAACAACCCTACCACCGATCTCCAAGGGCGACCCTTCATAAACAACAAACTCACTGCCCACCTCCGGCATCTCCAAACCCAAGAACTCGTAGAAGTTGGTGCTGACAAGATCAAGGGCTTGCTGCTCGGTCAATCTACCCTCACTGTTCTTGTACGCGATGCCAGCTGTAAGTCCCAGATCCCTGGTTTCCCAGATCTCGTCGACACCAATAGCAACGCGGGCACCTGCGTCTAGGAGTACGTCAATGGCGGTACCGTTGTGAAGAGGTGCACCCATGAGAGAGCGGCGTTGGTCCCACGATTGTGCCCACGGCAAAAGTGGAGCTAATACGACAGCGACGTCTGCGTCTGCCAGTTCCTTAGCTACGAGATATGACTCTGCTGCTCCGAGAACAACCAGGCGGAGAGGAGTCTTGCTGGCGGACTCTACTGTAGACTTCAGGCGAAGAAGAGCAGAGATGGTATCCGCGCTGTGTACACTCAGCACAAGAGCGGACTTGCCCTCTACGACCTTCTTCAGGTATGCGGCCTCGGAGAAGGTGTCGGTGATGGTCTCATTGTTGCGGACTGCCTCGAGGAGCAGATGGCGCAAGTTGGCTACCAGACTCGAGATCGATGGGTTGGTATCATCCTTCGCCTTCAGCGTGAAATCGTAGTGTACTGCTGCCTCTTCGGCAAACACAGCTCCCTTGCTCAGTGGTGTCTTTGCGCCAGTCAAGAATCCAGCAGATATACCACGAAGGGAGATTCCCGAGTAACCATGAGCGATTGGCGCTGAGATAGCCTTGGTAACACCATGACGGTAGGCTGCAAAGAGGTTCTTGCCGTCAAGAAGAAGACCATCAACTGCTCTTGCCCAGGTCTTAGAGTTGACACCGTCGTAAGTCTGCGGCTGTTGCATGATCTCTTGCAGACCCAAACCAGAGCCGAACGCGGTAAGCGGGCGAGTCAGATATCCGTTGTGCAATGCCACAGTACGAGCGTTCTTCTTGGTTGCAGCGCGTGCCTCATCTTCGCAAGAGCCAGCACAAACGATCCTGCCCTGAGAGACGACCACAGTGGTGGTACCCTTCAATTCAGACGACGAGGCCAACCCAGGGATACGGATGTTGGTGACACCCGTGAACACAACATCTTCGCTGGATTCGGCCTCACTGTGGTCCTCTGCAAGTGCCAGGTCAGGCTTGATAGGGGAAGTGAGGGGCTTCTTGAGCTCCACAGGATCCTTGAACTGAGGAGCACCATCGATCCAGACCTGGATTGGCGCGGCACCGAGAGACAGCGGATCAGAGTCCCAAACAACGACATCAGCATCGAAGCCAGCCTTGACCTTTCCAAGTCTTTCTCCCATGCCGAGGAGCTCAGCAGGAGCAGATGTCAAGCCAGCCAGTGCAACGTGGTAAGGCAAACCATAGCCATAGGCTTTGGCGGCTTCCTGTTTGACGTGCTGAGAGTTGATGACGGGGTTATCGCTCACGTAAATTGGTGTAATACCGAAATCGTAGAGGATCTTGCCAGACTGCTCGGACGCTGTGTAGCTCTCAACCTTGTAGTACATGTTGTCTCCAAAGAGTGCAGCCGCAGGTGTGCCGCCGTAAGCTCTCTTCAGGACATCAGGCACCAGATAAGTTTGGTGGGCGTGGTGGAAGGCGTAGACCCTGAACTTGAACTCGTTGGTGAGACGCACATACATCTCGAGATCGGGAATGGTGTAGCAGTGAGTGTTCACTCGTACTTGACCACGAAGAACGGCTCCCAGGTTCTCCCATTCGAGTTGCTGGGGGAGATAACTGTTCATGTTGTTGGCGCCAACTGATTTGGCGGCAGCACACCAGTCGTCTTGAGCCTTGACGTAATCTCTTGCTTGCTCAAATGCATGTCTGAACTCCCAGCCCTCGCCCATGCGGCTGAAAGGACCTCTCTCACCAACTTTGCCGTAGACTCTCTTGGGGTTCTCGCCACAGGCATTCTTCATGTATCTCCAGGTGTGGTCGGGGTCAGCCAGCATGTCCTGCTGACTGAGTTCAGCACGGCCACCATCCTTGCCAACGGCAAGCTTGACGAGGAACGCCTCTCCACCGATGTTGTTTCCAGAGCCAGGAAGCAGCAGTGATGTTGTGACACCACCAGACTTGATCCACTGGATCTCTGGGTGCAGTGGGTCAAGAGAGTCCAATGACTTGACGTAAGGAGTGATGTCGCTCGAGAGCTCATTCTCATCTCCCTGAAGGCCTCCAAGACTACCGAGGCCGGCGTGACTGTGCATATCAACTATGCCGGCTGTGACTTGACGTCCATGGGCATTGAAAGTCTCAATGTCCGAAGGCAAGTCAGCGAGCGAGATGGATGATGCGACTCTCTTGATGAGACCATGCTCGATGAAGATATCCGACTGAATCCAGGCATAGCCTTTGCCTTGTCGAGCATCTTCAGCACTTGTTCCATGCGCAGGTTCCCCGGTCCACACAGTAGCATTCTGAATCAGCACGGGTTTGGTGCCATTTATGTAACGCTTGTTGTAATCGCGTCCGCTAGAAAGAGCTTCTGGGACTCTTTGAAGAGCAGCACATGTAGCAAAGTCTTCTTGCAAGCGGGTGGCAGAGAGCAGACTGACAGGCTTTTCGGTGTTCGCTGAGATCTTGTATGCCGAGTATGCAAAGTAAGAAAGACATGTAGCTGCCACAAGTCGGAAGACGCGGCGTCTACGACGACGGTCCGCCCATGGTCTGACGACCTCTGAGTATTGAGGTAGTCCTTCCTTTTCCATAATTGTTGGTTACTGGATCAAAGAGAGCACCGGGGGTGACCGTATTAAATGAGGTGAATCACGTTATCGAAGGTGGCTGGTTACGGCGGATCTATCAAGACACCGTCCCGAAATAGGAAGGCGATAGGGAAGATCGGCCAACCGACTGCGGGGCACAGACATGATGCATGCCTTTGGTGCTCCATCGACAGCCATCAAAACACATGCGACAGACAACAGAATATTGTAAATCGAATCAAAGAAAGGTGATGTGTGTCTACACTCTCTTCCAAATTCATGGTGTCAATCATCGTGATTGCATCGTTGGATTTCGCATCATATCACTGCAAGTAGCAATCTTTGGCATATCATACACGAACACATAATAACGTACACTTTATCCTGCTATCTCACTTTGACCTTCAGGCTCATATGGTGGCACAAAGATTTTGGTTAGTGATCAGGTCTGATTTGATGGTACAGCTACTTCGCGGTCTTCCATTCCTCGCGAAGTTCTTGAAGTATATCAGAATACCAGCGTTCGCCGACATCCTGATGACTCTTCACTCGATTACGCAGCGTAGCCTCACCGAGCGTCTTCGCTTTGTTGCCTTTCTTGAACGTGAACTCAACATCATCGATCCGGCCACCATTTCTTTCCACCACACGTCGGCGTTGTTCTCTGATCTCTTCCGGAACACTACCGACGCCGACCGCATCCAGTTCATCGAATTCCGCATCGTATCTCACTCCTTGAAAGAACGGGATGGAAAGTCTGGCGCCTGAACCAGCAGGAGGTGACAGCACGCGATGAGTTGTCGACACGCAAACACCTTGGGTCAAGGCTTCAAGCCCCTGACCTATGGCTACAACGAGTGTGCCTGGAATGGGAGGACAATCGATCCAATGACCCTGTACATTCTGCACTTGCAGACCTCGGTGATCTGTAACTTGTAGCAGATAGCTCGTAAGCATCGAATCTTTGTGAGGACCAACACCTTGTACGTCAACACTATCTTCCTGGCCAAGAGTTGAGACATCTGGGTACTTGACAATCTTTAGTTTGTGTTGTTGGTCTTTGTCGAAGTACTTGTCGAAAGCGTCTTTCGGTAGATGAATGGCCTCGGCAATTAGAGAAGTAAAAGCAATAGACATCTCGCTCATCCGAACCATGTACTCGGTAAACAATTCCCGAAATCCTGGTATTGCATCTTCAGATGGCCATTGATTCGGAGCTCGAAGATTTTCGTAGCGCGGTGCTCCTGCTTTCGGTATAGCATGCTCTGTCGAAAAGTCGAACTGTTCACGTTGGTCTATCTTTCCAGCAGTAATCTCTGCTGCCAGACGAGAGTAGCCTAGGAAAGAAGGCGCGTTCTTCATCTCTATCTTCAACCTGGGCTTCTGTTAGATATCATGCCGACGGAAAGAAGTCGTACAACATGTCCCTGGGACTTACTTTTCCTCCTCAGGAATGTCGAAGACTGCCTTTCCAGCAGCCTTTACCTGTTCCAGAAGCTCATTTGGGATGGTGGTATTCTTTATATATAAAAAGCCAACTTCCATCAGAGCATGACGCAGCTGGTCAAGTAGTTGCGGCTTTGTGGCGGGGTCGTTGGCTTTTGCAAGATCTAAGACTGGCACAGTCGTGAACGACATGTTGCTCGATTTGGGTTCTACGTGATAGATCAGAACCTGTATTGGAGAGGTGTCCATGCATGTGCAGGAGTATGGCAACTCACTCAACGTCGGAAGCGCCAAGATGTCACGGAAGATTGCGTGATTGACAGTGCAGTACGGTACCTGCATACTTATTGTATAGAAATGCTTTACCTATAGAAGCCTATGATGAGGCAGTGATATGTCTGTGTTATGCGAGTCAAACTAGGACTCGTAGAAAATAAGATAAATGATATTACCACGAACGCTCCGTACATTATTGCACCTAGAAATTGTAAGGCTGCACGCGGAGAGTTTGACGAAGGTAATGACACGCTTGCTGCCTACCTTAATAATGACAAGGTCAACTCTTTCGCGGCTACGATAGAGAGTGTTCAAGAGGAGAGCTGCATAGAATACGCACTCTTACGACAGTAGTCGAATCCTTGTGATTCGGCGTAACTATTCTGTCATACAGCTGCACGATCGGCGGACTTTTAGAGGACGCCTCATCCATAAGTCGGATCTCCATCGCACGTAGCCATGCAGCGGCTGAAGTGATGTGTACCAGCGCTCCTCTTGTGCTGGAAACTTGAGGCATGAATTGAGAAGCGGCCACGCGACTGGCTGTAACATGTAGCGCGGCAGCTGGAGTGAGATTCTGCCGCCTTTTTGTATGCATTTCCATGCCCCAGTGACTTCCGGCTGGTGATTGACAGGACCTCGTACACAGAGTATTGTCTGCTCATGTTCGAATGGTTGGTTGACTGCAAAGCTTCAGCCGTCCATTGAAAGATATTTGCATGACATATTCCCCAGACCGCAGGGAGATATTTCAGCACGGCTTGTACCTCCATGTCGCGACGCGACTGGGCCATTCAACCCGGACAGGCTCACCGGGTCCCAAGCCATCGAAGCAATGCAAAGCTTTTTCTCGATGCTTTCCCTTGAGCTTGTCGCAATCCGGCAGGTCGTTTGACGTGCCTCCAGGGACAGATGAAGGCGGCGGCATGGAAGGGCTGATCGATGCCGTCGCTACCGAGCACGTGCAGCGATACACACCAATCAGGCACTAACAAAGATAAGCACGTGTGGCCATCTAAACTATTGCTCGCTCTTCGATACCGCCTCCTGCATCTATCTGGCTGCACAATTGTTCCGTGGCATAGTAACTGGATCCACACCCGTACGCCAAATTCGAAGCGGGAGAATGCGTGGCTTCCGTGCCAATGACCAGGCCGAAGGCAAGATATATATAAGAGGTAGGCTGTTGAAGACTGTAATCTGTATATCTCCATTCGCTTTGTATCCGGCAACATGAAGAACACCATCGGAGCCGTACTTTTCGGCACTGCTCTTGTTGCAGCAGCACCACCTGCTTCCCGTCGCGATGTTGATACTCGCTTCCCTTACACTGGACCTGCCATTCCGGTCGGTGACTGGGTCGACCCTAACGTCAACGGCAACGGTAAAGGCTTCCCTCGCCTGGTCGAAGCTCCGGCTGTGAAGCCCAAGACTTCCAACCCTACCAACAACGTCAATGTCATTTCCCTGGCTTATGTTCCCGGTGGCATGCACATCCACTACCAAACTCCATTCGGTCTTGGAGCTGCTCCTCAGGTACAATGGGGCACTCAACAGGACAACCTTCACAACATTGCTGTGGGACAGTCAAACACCTACGCACGTACGCCTCCTTGCTCCCTGGCACCTGTCACTCAGTGCAGTGAGCATTTCCACGAGGTACAGATTACTGGACTGAAGCCAAACACCAAGTACTGGTACAAGATTCCTGCCGCCAACGGTACTACAGAGTCCCAAACTCTGAGCTTCAAGACTGCACATGCTCCTGGAGATCGTTCTGAGTTCACTGTCGCTGTCCTGAACGACATGGGTTACACCAACGCTCACGGAACTCACAAGTACCTCGGCAACGCCGCCGAAGATGGTCTCGCTTTCGCCTGGCACGGAGGTGATATTTCTTACGCAGACGACTGGTACAGCGGTATCTTGCCATGTGAAGATTCTTGGCCTGTCTGTTACAACGGCAGCTCCACCAGACTTCCCAGCGGTCCTCCATACCCCGCTGAGTACCTCGACGCACCGTTGCCTGCTGGCGAGGTACCCAACCAAGGTGGACCTCAGGGCGGTGACATGTCTGTTCTGTACGAGTCCAACTGGGATTTATGGCAGCAATGGATGTCAGATATTACCACGAAGGTTCCGTACATGGTCCTGCCCGGAAATCATGAGGCTGCATGCGCAGAGTTTGACGGAGGCAATAACACGCTTACTGCCTACCTTAACAACGACAAGGCCAACTCTTCCGCAGCCAAGTCAGCTCTGAACTACTACAGCTGTCCCGAATCTCAAAGGTATGTCGTTAAGCCACAGCTTGCTTCTAACAATTTTTGTGCTCACATTTTCGTAGAAACTTCACAACCTTCCAGCACAGATTCCGCATGCCCGGAGTCGAGAGCGGTGGTGTCGGCAACTTCTGGTACTCTTTCGATTACGGTCTTGCCCACTTCATCAGCATCGACACCGAGACGGACTTTGCATACAGTCCCGAGTGGCCTTTTGTCCGTGATATCAAGGGCAATGAGTCTCTTCCTACTGAGGCTCAAACCTTCATCACAGACAGTGGTCCTTTCGGTCGTATCGACGGTAACAACTGGAAAGACAACAAGGCTTATGAGCAATACCAATGGTTGGCCAAGGATCTCGCTGCCGTCGACCGTACCAAGACTCCCTGGATCTTCATCAACGGCCACAGACCCATGTACAGCAGTCAGACTGCTTCCTACCAGGGCAACATTCGCAATGCATTTGAGCAATTGATGCTTGAGCATGGTGTGGATGCTTACTTTGCTGGTCATATTCACTGGTACGAGCGCCTATTTCCTCTTGGCCGCAACGGTACCATCGACACTGCCTCCATCAAGGATAACAACACTTACTACACCAACGAGGGCAAGTCGATGGTCCACGTTATCAACGGCATGGCTGGCAACATCGAGTCTCACAGCACTCTGGATGCAGACCAGCCTGTACTCAACATCACTGCAGTCTTGAACATGAGAGACTATGGTTTCAGCAAGCTGAAGATTACTACAACTTCTGCAACTTGGTCGTTCACTAAGGGCGCTGATGGGTCTATTGGTGACGAGCTCACTATTCTTAAGAGAAACAAGTAAAGAGGTAGTTCTGTGTATAGGATTTAATACTACATGCATGCTCATGATTGTACCACTCGCTTGTAACATCAGGTTTCAAGACTGCTTCTTCTCTCTTTCCTCGTCGGACCATGTGATGAATGACTGGTGAATGCGTAGGGAGTGTGAGACCGAGCGGACGTAGCAGAATAAAGCACTCCTATCGAGTGTGGACTTCGGAGCAGCACTGTTAAGGCGCGACAAAAATGAGGCTGTGATTGCTTGGACTCTTCTTCTCCCGTCCATCAAAATGATTATACTGACAAGCAAACTCTCTGTCCTTCTCTCCGAGCATTCTCCGAGCGTACCACTGTCTGTCTTGAGACGCTCAGTCTCTACGGTACAACATGCTGGGGTCGAGGTACTCGTTCAGTTCATCGTCGTCGAAGGGCTGGTAGGATGACCGGTAAGGCAAGGCTTCCTCTTCAGCATTGCCGGTAGTGGTCTCGGTGTTGTCCATCTCGAATCCCTCGGCAAGCGGCAGCTGTGAGAGAATGTGAGGCTCGACTGAACTTAGCGACCGATCTTCGGGAAGGCGGGCTTGAACGGAGACGCGCTTCTTGGGCCTTTACTCCATCAGCGGCTTAGGGGCGTAATGTCTAGGAGGCTTTTGAGTATGAGGGCGGCTTGGTAGGTGAACCAGAATAAGTAAGAGGTCTGTCGACGCGCTCTGAAGGGGTAGACTTGTGGAGACGGATCTTGGTAGGTGGATAGAGGAAGAAGGGTGGTCGACTAAGGTATCCGTGACAGATGTCTCGTGGAGACGAATCTTGGTAGGTGGGTGAAAGGAAGAAGAGTGGCTGTCGACGCGCTCTGAAGAGGTAGACTTGTAGACGCCAGACTTCGCGGCGTTCTTTCTCTTTTCACGATGCCATGCTCCGGCAACTCTGTGGGCCAAATTTGCCTTGGTGTCGTCCTTGAAGAATTCCCACTCAGGGAATTTCTGGATGAGGTCGTCGTCATGAACCTTCATGTAGCCGGCGGCGATGCTGACCATGTCGTCCATCTCGAGTAAGCTGAGGGTCGAAGCTGGCTTCGCCTTTCCCATTGACCAATGGGCGATGGTGTCTAGACAACAGTGAGTACGAGACTGCGAGGAGTGCAATCGGGTTGGGGTCTTGGAGGGAACAGAGGGTGTGGTGTTATAAGATGAAAGGACAAGTGCCCGGGCAGTCAGAAGTATGTGACTTCGGATCATGGGATACGTAGGAGCGGAAGGTGCAATGGTTAGGAAGGAGAGGGAAACACATGACTTCGCATCATGGCACACAAAGGTTTGGAAGGTGCAATGGTCGAGGAATCGGCGGTCGTAAATGTCGAGAGACTGATCACTGCCATCAACCTTCAGCCGAAGCTCGGAGAGAACACAGACAACAACGAAGCCTACATTACTTACTACGGCGGGCAGTTTACCTCATTTTACATCTCACCTTCGGCGACGCTCCTGTGGAAGGTTGATTGTCAAAGCACCATAAGAGTTCATCAACATCGTGCATCAAAGCATCCGCGGAATCTGCCAGCTTTGATGTCTTGTAACGCAGGTATCACTTGCTTCAATTCCGCCTGATATACTTACAGGTTGGCCATCTAATTCACTGGATATGGAAATTTTTGTCACATTCGCAGATCGATGTATGCCTGTTCAGAGGTTGTGATGAGTTTTGTGAAATGATATGTATGCCAATGCAGGAACGGAAACAGCCGAGTGGTTGGATGGAACCCGCGTCATGCCTGCTGTTGTCTCGGACAATCGCCAGCGAGCGGCGAGCTCTCCAACTCACAGCTTGCCTGCCTTCACTATCATCACGACATATTCCACTTTCCTGTAACAACGACTTCCTTTTCCTTGTCGTCGATTCCGCATCTGGTCAGACCAAAAGCCCGGGTATTTTCACGTGCTTCGACCTTGGAGCTGCGGCGCCACTCCCTGACAGACGCCTTTCTTACTTCCGCATCATCACGACTACAGCTTACCCACTCGCATCACACTCATCATGGTCGGCGCTCCTTCTGCTGCCGCCAGTTTGGTCGGCTTTCTTTCCGAACCCGATACAGCGCTGCAGGTCTTCGCTTTGGATGAGCTGAACAAGGATATGGACAACATCTGGACTGAGGTCTCGGGTTCTATCGGTCAAATGTGCGGCCCATCATGAAGTCATCTACAACAAACACAGCTGACCGCATAATAGTGAGACTCTCTACGAAGATGAATCATTCCCCAACCGCGAACTGGCAGCACTCGTGGCAGCCAAGGTCTACTACCAGCTCCAGGAGTACAACGAGTCCATGGTCTTTGCCCTCGGCGCAGGCAAGCTCTTCCGTCTCGACCAACAGGGCGAGTTTGAAGAGACCATCGTTGGTACGTGCTTAGAGCCGCCAGGTCTTTTACTCAAGCAGCTAACATTTAACAGCCAAGTGCATCGACACGTATGTTGCTCTCTCAGCGCTCCAGAACCCTCCCGCTCCCTCAAGTTCCGTACCATCAGCTTCTCTCGCCGAGTCATCAGTCGCCAACGGCAGTGCCAACGCCACTACCCCCTTCTCGCAATCTTCCGCTCCGACAAAGTCCCTCCTTTCCCGCGAAGTTGATGGTGTTCAAAATGACGGAGTAGCCGCCGGTGATTCTGGCTCGCACCCTTCTCCCAGCTCGCTTCCGCCTGCCACACAAAAGAGCCTCCACGGTGTCATCCAGCGCATCTTCGAGTCATGTTATCAAGCAGGCGCATACCGCCACGTCGTAGGCATTGCCATCGAGGCTCGCAACCGCCAGGTTTTGAAGGATGCCATTCTGCGCTGTGGCAAGGACAAGCAAAGCACCGACGAATTGATGGAGTACGTGCTCGACATCTGCATGAACGTGGTACAAGAGCGTGGCTTGAGAGACGAGATTTTGCAGCTCATTCTTGAACTGCTTAACGACATCCCCGACCCCGACTACTTTGCCATCGCGCGTTGCGTTGTGCATCTTGGCCAATACTCGATGGCTAGCAATATGCTGCGCCAGCTCGTGCAAAAGGCCGACGCAAAGTCCCTTGCCGTCGCATACCAATTGTCCTTCGATCTGTATGAGAACGGCACTCAGGAATTCCTCATTCGCGTCATGGAGGAACTACCTTCGAGCGACGACAAATCGCCCGAGCCGACATCTGAAGGCGCTGACGATGCTGACGAATCTACCCAGCTCTTGTCTGAGTTGCGTAGGAGCACAGGACCTTCAGGTGCAAAGGCTAGCACAAAAGAGGAGAAGAAGGCTTTCAACTCAATACGCGACATCCTGCGTGGCACTACCAGCATCGAGCTGAACCTCGAGTTCCTCTTCCGCAACAGCCACACAGACAAGCACATTCTGAACAAGGTCCGCGACAGCCTCGAGGCCCGCAACTCCATCTTCCACACTGCAGTCACCTTCTCCAACGCTTTCATGAACTCTGGTACCACCGTCGACACTTTCTTCCGCGACAACCTCGAGTGGCTGGGCAAGGCCGTCAACTGGTCAAAATTCACTGCCACTGCTGCTCTTGGTGTCATTCACAGAGGAAACTTGGCAAACGGCCGCAAGCTTCTCGAGCCTTACCTCCCCAAGCGCAACGCTGTTCCTGGCTCAGGTTCTCCCTACAGTCAGGGTGGTTCTCTTTACGCCCTTGGTCTGATCTACTCCAACCACGGCACCAACGTGCTTGATTACCTTCTTGAGCAGTTCAAGGACACTCAAGAAGAGGTTGTTCAGCATGGTGGCGCTCTTGGTCTCGGTGTTGCCGGTATGGCTACTGGCTCTGAAGACATCTACGAAGCTCTCAAGGGCGTTCTCTACAGCGACTCGGCCATTAACGGTGAAGCCGTCGGTCTTGCTATGGGTCTTGTCATGCTCGGCACTGGCAACACCAGAGCTCTTGAGGACATGATCACCTACGCCCATGACACACAGCACGAGAAGATTGTGCGCGGTCTTGCCATGGGCATGGCTCTGATCATGTACAACCGCCAGGAAGGTGCCGATGAGCTCATTAACGGTCTGCTCGACGATGCAGACCCGGCTTTGAGATACGGTGGTATCTTCAGTGTTGCTTTGGCCTACTGCGGTACTAGCAGCAACAAGGCTGTCAGAAAGCTGCTCCACGTTGCTGTCAGCGATGTTAGTGATGACGTCCGCCGTGCTGCAGTTATGTCATTAGGCTTCGTTCTCTTCCGCAAGCCTGGTGCTGTTCCTCGCATGGTTGAACTTCTTTCCGAATCATACAACCCCCACGTTAGATATGGTGCAACCATGGCCCTCGGTATCGCCTGTGCTGGAACTGGTTTGGACGAGGCCATCGATCTTCTCGAGCCCATGATGAAGGACTCTGTCGACTTTGTCCGTCAGGGCGCTCTCATCTCATTGTCGATGATCATGGTCCAGCAAAACGAGACCATGAACCCCAAGGTTGGCACCATTCGCAAGACTCTGCAAAAGATCATCAGCGATAGACACGAAGACGCCATGTGCAAGTTCGGTTGCGCTCTGGCTCTCGGTATCCTCGATGCTGGTGGCCGCAACTGTACTATTGGCCTGCAAACCCCTACCGGCAACCTCAATATGTCGGCCATTGTCGGTATGGCCGTCTTCACCCAATACTGGTACTGGTTCCCTCTCACTCACTTCCTTACTCTTTCCTTCACACCTACCGCCATCATTGGTGTTGACTCAGACCTCGAGATCCCATCATTCAAGTTCCACAGCAACACCCGTCCCAGTGTGTTCGACTACCCACCCGAAGCTGAGGTCAAGGCTGAAGAGGCTCCCGAGAAGGTCAAGGCTGCCGTCTTGTCAACAACAGCACATGCCAAGCGCAGAGAACAGGCAAAGAAGAGGCAGGCTAGGCGCGAGAGCATGGACATTGACATGACACCCACAACTCCCAAGGTCGAATCCGGCGACAAGATGGACACAGATGATGACGTCATTGATACAGCCAATCTTGCCGAGGAGAAGGACGAGGCCACACCTGCAGAAGGCGGCACGAAGAAGAAGGTCGAGCGTGAGAAGGTTGGATACGATCTCGAGAACATGAGTCGTGTTCTTCCTGCGCAGATCAAGTACATCTCATTCTCACAAGACGGTCGCTACCAACCGGTGAAGAAGCCTACCGGTGGTGTCATCCTTCTACACGACACACAATCATCAGGTTCCAAGTCTCTGCTAGAGCTCAAGGCCAAGAAGAAGACCAATAACGCCGCAGCAGCACCTGTGGTTGGTGGATCGTCACAGCAGGAGACACCATTCACACCTGCCCGCCAGACAGGTGATGATGCTCTTGCCGCATTGGGCTTCGGTGCCGGAGCAGGAGCTGGTGCAGCTGCCGCAGCTGGTGTGCTTAACGCAGTTGATGAGGATGTAGAAGGAGGCGAGGAGGCCGAAGTTCCTGACGAGTTCGAGATTGAGGATGAGGACATGGTTGATGACGAATAGCGAAGCATTCCATAGAGATACTGGTCACTTGTCCATGTAATATATTTTCTTCTACTTTGATTCTCTTTTACTGTCACATATCTGGTGCTCCCTATCGTTTTCTTTCGTCGTAAGCTGCTAACGATATATTGGTTTTGGAGGACGATTGTGACGCGATAAATAAAAGGCTGGTCATTGATTCGCGTGTACAACGCGTTTTGAAGGCGGTGGAGTTCTGCCGACTACCATACTGATCTGAAGATTGATGACTACAGCAGTGCCAAACATGCTGTTGGTCGTATTGGTCTGTTTAAGATACATAAGATGTTTTTGAGTACTTCGGGATATAAGAGGGAGACTTTAGACTTATTTATCCTTTCAGCGACAATCTGTGGCGTGAACTCTTTGGTTTGACAGTGTTCTTTCTAAACTCGGCAATGCTCAGATGTATTTTGGACATATCTTAACGAAACGCGGACTAATCATTCTAGAATCTTACCAGTAGATCTTTGTGGATATCAAGCGTGATATGGCAAGATTAAAAGGTATCTAGGCCTACGTTGTGGCACTGCAGATGCTGTTGACTCTCTGCGAGGGTTGCAATTGGGAAGACCCTGTTCTACAAATGGGCGTTGGTGGCTTCGTCATTTCTGGATGACCGAGAAAGCAACAATAATTCTACAGAACGCGACACATCTACACAAGGCAGACAACATGAATATTTGAGCACGATATATCGATACGGCTAGACTGGATCAGCGCAAGACCAACAAACGGATGACATGGCGGAAAAGCGACGAGCATCAGGACGCGCGCGAGATGCGAAACGACGGAAGACGTTGACCAAAGCACCTACGCCAAAAGATCCGACACCGCAAGAGGCCACACCAGTAGTCGAAGAGACAGTACGAGAAGCGACGCCGTTGCCGAACAAGGTGGTAGATTCGAAGCCTCTACCCACTCTTTCAGAGCGCCAAAGCATCAATCTGTCCAAGGATGAATACAAGACGATCGCAGAGAGTGGAGTGCTGCTAGCATCGCTAGAGGGATCGCGACAGAAGTGGGTTTCTGGCAGCTTCTTCGAAAAGTACTGGACCAAGACGTCAGGAAGAAAAGATGCGCCGCCAGCGCCAGCAGGCAATCCACACAAGTCATGGATGAAGGAGATTGGGCCATGCACATTGGTAGTCGAGCCGTTGATCTTCGAGGCGACGGCATACTACGTCAAAGAGCCAGGTCCAGCGCCGTCATCGTCCTCTTCACATCAACCACCTCCACAGCAGCAGTTTCAACAGCAGCAATATCAGCACCAGTACCAACATGCTCCTCCCCAGCAGTACAACCAACAACAACCAAGACCGAATCCCAATGCCCCAGCTGGCAGCCCCTATGGAGCTCCATACTCATCACATTCTTCTACACAATACCAGGGCCGCCCTCATCCACCACCTATCATGCCCGCTACTGCTCGAGCTCTACCACCTCCGCCCGCCGCACCCGCACCTGCCAAACAATCTCCAGACCCTGTCATTCAGATGCTTGCTTCACGCGCAAGCAGTGATCCCGAGCTCAAAGCGCTTATGAAGATCGTAGCCACGGGTAATGCAAACCAGGAGCAATTGCGCGTCTTCCAACGACACATAGATGAGTTGACGGCAATGATCAACGCCAACAAGGCTCAGCCAAACAGTCAGACAAACTCTCCTGCTCCACCACATCAACATGCCACCTCTCGTCCACCATCAGCCGCTCCCGTCATTAAACCACATCCTGCTACCATACAGCCACACGCTCCCATATACCCTATGCCTCAGCAGCATCCGCAATACCAACACCAACCACCCCCACCACCGAGATATCCCAGCTATCCCATCGTACTCGAGTTTCAAGGCCCAGGCGCCTCGCCTGACCGCTTCCGCTTCCCAGAACATACTATCCTCGAATTTCTCAACTCCTACAAGATGCTCGCATCCTTCCTCGTCATCCGCAAAGGACGAGACGTCAGTCCTCAACTCGATCCCGATACCGAATACTACGAGCCAGTCACCATGACAATCAGCGTGCCTGAAGCCCGCTCGCCTTCAAGAGATGTCCTACAATTTATTACTCGCTGTGTCAAACCTGCCGATCAGGTCCGCAACTACATGACGGACCAGATTGAAAAGTGCACGCGCGCTCCTACGAGATATCTTGCCTTTAGGCTACCATATAAAAGCGGCATTGTTGAAACGGAAGAGGAGGTCCCTGTGGTGCAAGAAGTCAAGCCTAAGCCTAAGCCAGCACCTAGGAAGAAGAAGGAAGACAAAGACAATGATCAGACAGGCGACAGGGATACAGCGAAGGGTGTTGAAGTCACTGCCAATGTTGATGGCTCTACTGCCGCGCCGAGTACGACACAAGGAACACCTGCTCCCGCTTCTGCGGAGGCCTCGACGAACCCTCAAGCTGGTACAAACGAGGCGCAAGCTTCCAACAACCCGCCTCTGCCTACCAGTACAGAGCCTGCGCAGTCTACAGAAGCACCAGCGGCCGACAGCAACATTGCAAAACGCAAGAAATCCGTCCGCATCTCAGAAATGCCTGAAATAGCTAACGACGGCAACATTACCAACAAAGCAGCTGTGGAACCAACTGCTCCAACAACCACAACATAGATACCCATATTCAATTCGCTTCGACTCAAGATAGCTTTGATTCGCGAGGACAAAGAACAATTATTCCAAGAACCGAAATATTTTGTTTTCGAGAAAAAGTGTGATTGTGATGATATAGTATGTACCGAGACTTCTATGGTGATCTGTTCATTAAGGGTCACAGATACCTCAAACGCAAGGCCTTTTTTAGGGTCGATCTTGCAAGTGTAGACCGGAGTCTAAACACCAGCTTCTCGATGGAGGTATACGAGAGCCGAGAGGACTGACTTGCTGTTGTGTATGGAAAAAGAAAAGTAAAAACGGAAGCATATACAAAACTGGAGTGTTGTACTTGTCGCATGTGTTGCATCTGCGAAATCCAGAGACACCGATATCTGCCCTGTCTCGAGAATATTGAGATAGGCGTCGATATCAGAGGTATCTCTTGAGATGTGTACAAAGTTTGAGGAAGAGAAGGAAAGCAGACGCTGCCTAAGAAAATTTCGTAGAGGTTCGAATTGCGTTGACTTTTGACAAGCTCGAGCTCGCGGGACAGAAGTCTTGGGTGTCGCGTGTGTGCAGATGACCGCAACCATCCACGCGACCTGACACTCCAAAGTCCCATAAACCACATTTTCGTCTTGTGATTCCTTTCTTTTTCTGTAGAGTAAGTCATATGCTTGTTAAACACGCGTAAAAGAATATTTCTTTGCCTTTTCCTACAACTACATAGCCATCGATCTCCGTCGCAGATCCCCATCCTCTAGAGTGCAATTTGCTGAAAAAGGATGAAATAGGTTGGTAGACTCTAATCGATATGGGTGTACTCAAAAGTGGTTTTGTGTTTCTAGTTGCAACTGTCTTGCTATATCCTGTGTTTGTAGGGTTGTTGACGGTTCCGTGGTTGCAACGACAGTGAGTATTGCTCTTCCTTTTTACTTTTTCATCTCTTTCTTTTGCCCTGCTCTCTTCTCGTATCCTTGATTATCTTGAGCATCTCTCTTGTCTCGACGCCGAAACACTAGATTTGGAGCTGCTCTAATGCATGGCAAACAAACAGTGCACTATATGCTCATAAAATCCACTCTGGCTTCTGGCATGATGTCAACAAGCCTGAATCCTTTGGTTTCGCAGCTCATCAAGTAACCCCCTTCAACGTCAGCACACCGGACAATGAAGTGTTATATGCATGGCACATTCTACCTCTAGCAACTGTAGCAGCAAACAGAGATGCTTTGGCTACTACCGATCCACTCGATCAAACTCTACCTCTTCAACTGCTCAAATCTGATCCTGAGGCTAGGGTAGTCGTCAACTGTAAGTTTTTTCCATCACGTCTGCTCAATATCGAAAGTACTGATCAGGATAGTCCATGGCAATGCAGGACACGTAGCTCAAGGCTGGCGTACAGACACCTATCGCGCCTTGTCCAATCAACCTCACACCCATATCTTCACAGTCGATTACCGCGGATTTGGCCGCAGTACTGGTGCACCCACTGAAGCAGGTCTCATCACCGACGGCCGCGCTTTAGTCTCCTACGTCCTTTCTTTGGGTATCCCACCCTCTCGCATCGTTATTCTGGGACAAAGTCTTGGAACTGCTGTTGCTACAGCTGTAGGCCTGAGTTTCTCAGACCCCACCTCTGAGCTCCTTCCCCAGCCTCTCGCCAGTGTAAAGACTCAGACTGCGATTTTCAGAAGCATTATCTTAGTTGCGCCATTTGCTTCTTTGCCGGATTTGTTGTTGAGTTATCGGATCGGAGGCGTCATCCCTGTATTGGCGCCTTTACGCAACTCTGCTTTTCTGGTTGGCTTGGTGTCGAAGTATATTCTCGATACTTGGCCTTCTGGATTACGTCTTAATGCTTATGTCTCTGCTGCTGCTTCAGCTTCAGCTTCAGGAAGCGGCAGTAATGGTGCTGGAAATGTGCATATTTTGCATGCGAGGGATGATCAGGATATCGCATTTGCACAGTCAGAAAAACTGTTTGCTATGGCTGTTGGGAGGGAAGTTGAGAGCTTGCCTCTGGGTGTGAGGGAGGTTGTTGCTGTAGAGGGAAAGACGGAGGTTAGGGTTGAGATGTTGGAGTATGGGATGCATAACCGTGTTGTGACTTATGCTCCTGTTGGGTTGGCTGTTATGAGAGCGTTTGAGGGTGTGTAGAGATGGTCAGAGTGGTGTAGTATGAGATTGGCGGACTCCGCGGCATGAGCTTCGATGGCTCTTTGCTCTCTTCTTGTTGTTCTGATGTAAAGATGCCAAGTTTCTAAGGCCTTGTATAATTATGTATATATGTTGTATGCCTGACATCTTGTGTATATGCCATACCTTGCAGATCAGATACTCCAACGGTCAGACACAACCACCCGGTACCCAATACCCTTCTTGAATCTCAATTTATATTACTTGTGAAATACCATCAACTGTAGACAGTTGAATTTGAACGCAAGGTCATGGTTTGCTGTTGCTAACCATCAATCACGTGATCAACTCTCCGGCCGAAGTACCGAAGTATCTCCACGATCAACCACTGCTCTTGCTGTAAACAGGCTCCTTCTTTTTCTTCGTACGCATTAAAATCGTGGGCGTCTACTTCCTGACATCATGTTGGCCATCATATACTATGCACGTCTCACGGACTGACGGGCTGTGGCAAGCGCTTCCAAGCTTCGAACTAAGACAACACGACTCTTCTGGCTGGACTACTTCTCTCTTCTCTGGGTCTGGATCTTGAATTGTTTACTGCCTCTTGGCTCTTCTCTGGACATATTCCTGGATTGTGAAGATGTACGCGTTTTTACGGGTAGATCAATACTGACCCTGGATATCCGAAATGGTATAGCCGAGATATGCTGCTACCGGTCTGTTGAGTAGATTCCAAGGACGACACTGCACTTGTAAATTGCATGTCAAAATGCAAGAGTAACTTGAGTCTGATGGCGTTGTCCAGTGAGAGCCATGATGTCTTCGAATCTCACTGGATATCTCCTGGTCTTGAAGAAGGCTTTGCCTTTCTACTGATCTATACTGAGGCGTGTAAAATGCATGGAGTCATGCTCGCTACTGGTATGTCCCTGTTCCTCGAAGGAGGGCTCATGTGTTCGTAGGTCTTACTGTCATCGCCAATATCATACCAAGATGCAGGGATTGAAGCGATCTGGTGCGCATGGTCAAAGAGAGACAGTCCTATCCTCTTCGATGGTCAGCGATGTCTCTCTGGGTTTACATTCAACCTCAGATACCCTCTCAGTTGGCAATATATGCTGGCTCTGGATGGCGGAAGGGAGAGATCATGGATCCAGCTAGTGGTATACTGGCCTACTGAATCAATGCCATCGGAGATCGGACTCCCGCTTTCCCCGAAGGCAACCACCTCGCTGCCGCTACCATATCAAGCCAAGATACTGGTTAGCGGGGCGGGAGTCCCCGGTGTGTATGTTTCGATACATTTGAGATATTCGCTGCGAGTGGAAGGTCAGCCCAGCACTGCGAGGCCACCATCCATCGACAGGCAACAACCCTCTACAGACAACCATGGCCGCTCCATACCGCTGCACACTGTGCCTCCAGGTAGGTAGAATCACGAACAAGAACTCCGAAGCCAACATGAGGGACCACTTGGGCGCTCCCAGCATCCACGACATGGGCCAATACGCATGCCAGTTCCCTGGCTGCGGCCGCTACTCCTACAGAGTGTATGTATACAATGAGAACAATCTTCCACTAGGCCGATGTCTAACTCTGTATCTAGTGACCGAAATGAAAACCACAACGATGATCCAGCTGTTGCCGATCATCAAGCTGTGTGGGTCATTGACCCGGTTCGTCTTGCAGCCTTGGACAGAGCAGTTGCAGCCTGTCGTCTTCCTCATGCTGTCGTTGCCCCCTGGTCCTGGTCCTGGCGCCCCTCCTGCTGCTGGCCTTGCCGTCCATGCCACTGCAGCTCTTCCCGGCCCTCCTATCGCCGGCTCTGCTGCCCCTGTCGCTGGTCATGCCGCCTCTACTGCCGCTGTTCTCCCTGGTCCCCCTGTTACCGCACAGGCTACTACTGCTGCTCCTTCTGCCACTCAGGTTGCTCCTGTCGCTCCTGTCGCTCCCGTCGCTCCTGTCGTTCCTACTCCCGGTCCCACAGCCCCCACTGCTCCCACTCCTGCCGGTACTCAGGGTCAGAACAACCCTCCCGGAGCCGGACAAGGTCAGACCTTCCCGGACTCGACCGAGTTCACCTTGTTTCGCGATCTCTTCGAGGCCCTCATGGCAGATCGAGAGCGTGGTACGTCGTCCTATTTATCCTGATATCCTCTTTTGAGTCATGCTGACTGTTTTCGTTCTCACAGAGAGATACCGTAATGAAGAGCAGTAGGCGACTACCTCTTCAGTTTCGGGGTTGTCTCATTGACGACAATCTTGTCTCAGGGGTTTGTTCTTGGTCTTTGCTTCATTCAAGTTCTATACCCCCCCTTGTCACTCTTCTCTTGCTTGAAAGAGAGAGAGTTTGACCACAGCGTCTTGCTGTTAATTCTACTTTCGTTTTCTTCTATTTGTACCTGACCACGAAGATCTCGTCCGTGACTGCATTACTCGATCGTGTAATCTCCGTGACCACCGAAGTAGAAGCTGCCAGACCCGGAGTTCATGCACGAACATGTGGAGAGGGGACGCGTTATTCTCCGAGCAGGAGAGCTCATTTCAGCCGACTAATGCCCGGTTGTCGTTTGGTCGTGCTCTCACCACGCTTTGATCCTCTGCTGATTGCTCCAAAACTCTTTGCGTCTCGACAGTGTTTGCTAACCACAGTCTCCAAGGATAGTGTCTCACTTGAGATGAATACTCACTCCCTCGTCACTGTCAGGATAGTGGTACCCGGTCATCATGCTGTCTTTTACAAACAGTCTACTTCTCTGTCGACTGATTTGATAAGCTTTCTGCAGGTCGACACATGTTCCGCAGTCTCACGGTTTCAACCAAGATGCTTTGAACCATCATTGGAAGCCCTCAAAAGGCTTTAACACTCAGACAGGTGTCAATGCAAGCTTCCGGCAGTATCTTTAAGGGATAGTGCTTGTTCCTTGTTGTGGTTGATACCTGGCCATTGTGGCGTCAGTCGCAATACTTTGCCCTTCCGTCAATTGGTTCCAAAAGCCTTCTGTATACCGACATGGAGTATGAATGAGCATTGTGGAGACACTACGATACCTTGCCCCTCTGTTATGCTCATACGAACCTTTCACACGTCTCCTGACTACAATGTCTCAAGAAGGTAGTGTCTAGCAGTAGATAACCTAAGCATCCTGACGTCCATCAAGATATTTCACTGCTCTACTCCTCCACACGTACCAGCCCTTGCCTCTTCTATATCGTCGTCGTCGATACAGAAGGACCCGGGCATTATGGCATCAACCTCAATGCTTCGTTCCTCTATCAGTGACTTTAACAAGCCATCTGCATACCGACATATGTTTGTTGCTGCAGTCTGACATGTGTCTGTTACTGCAGTCCTTTCAAGAACAGGCTTCCACATGTACAACATCGCAGTCGTTGACCGCTCGTCATAACCAGTATAGAGGTACCAAGGAACCATGTCATCCATCAGAATGCTTGACTGCTCCATTGCTCATCGTCGTCGTCGTCATCAATATCTACACAGTTTGCTGTAACACTGTGTTTTATCAAGACAAGCTTCAGCTACGAGTATAAAACCTCATCACCCTGTCAACCCAGACTTCCCTCTCAAAGAGCACCTCAAGCACCACTACCGCTCTCTCCACACTCACGACAAGCCCTTAGAGTGCACCGACTGTGGCAAAAAGTTCAGCACCGCCGTCATCTGTATGTCGCGGCGTGTATGTTCGACAATCGGGTCGATGTCGAAGCGGCTTTTCTCGATGTATCCGCTGTTTACAACGACGCAGCTAGAGTACGGAGATACTGCACGAGTACATACATCTTGAGAGAGCGACAGAGGGATCTGATCGTCGTGGCATCAATCACGATCCTTCAAACGTCCGTCGATAGCTTCGACGAGCCGTCTGCATGTCGACGAGTTCTTGATATGGCCGGAACGTTCTATTACAGCTTGGTCGAGCCATTGTAGCCTATCAGGGGCATCCCAGCCTACCTCGACGTCGACGTGGGAGCCCAGGGAACGACCAGGAACCAGCAGCAGCAAACGCTCACAGTCAGGTATAAAACCAGCTCTCAGCACATCCAATCCAAGATCTTACACTCCATTGCTCCTCTACTACATCGAGCAGCACGATAACCTTCCCTTCAAGACATCAACAAACTCTCTTCTTCAATCAATCATGGCTTTCCAATGTTCGATCTGTGCCCCTGGTGCGTACACCACCGACCTCTTGGCTCACATGAAGTCTCACCTAGGATCCACCACTTTCCATCACCACAACATGGGTCCCTTCCTCTGTAAGTTCTCGGGCTGCAGACTGCGCTCCTCTAGAGGGTATGTTGATGATATATGTCGCTTGATCGCTGGAATACTGATGTTGAGTGTAGCAACTACAACGTCCGCCATGGCAATCCTCCTCATCAGGCTCAGTTTGCGAAGGATACTGGGCTGGAGAATGCTTTAAATACGATGGCTTTGCAATGTCGTGTCGGTAACCCTCCTGCTGGTTCTGCTCCCTCTCAGCCTCCACCTCCTGGTTCGGGTGGCGCTGCTCCTGGCAATGCTGATACTGGTTCTGGTACCGGTTCTGATGGCCGTCATGTCGGTGCTGCCCCTTACTACATGGAACCTAACCTCCCTGGTTTCGATAGCCCTTACGCAAACCCTCCCGGCTCCCCCTTCTCTGCCGCTACTATAGATCCTCTTGCCGAGTACGGCGCCGAACTCAAAGGCTACTTCAACGAACATGTCACGCCTACCCTCAAGGAGGGCTTGAGACTTCTCAGAGACCACGAGCCAGAGAAGCCACTCAGAGCTCTGGGAAAATTCTTGCTCGGCGAAGACGCCATCACCGGTTGTGAGAGAGTGCCATTCGATCGCCAGGGTGTTCGCCACGTTATCGAGGAAGGAACGAAGATCTTGGCCGTCTCAAAGCCCAAGCTTGAAGATCCTCTTAAGTGGTTTGGCAAGTGGCTGTGTGCCAGAAGTGCCGAGCTTGAGGAGGATTGATGGTCGATTGAGCATACAAACACAAGATCTGCACAGTTCGGCAGGGGTTTATGGGGTTCTTTCTCTGGTTCCACGGCGTTTTGGTTTCTGTTCTTCAGGGGGTTTTGATATCCCATTGCCAGTCTCTACTTAATCATGAGAGCTAATTAAGTCTTTTCTCCACTCATTAAATGCATTCAGTCTTTCCTTGTGCAAAGTCCTGTCCTTCACGTAACTATAAAAATGCACGGTGGCATGGTAAACAACAGAGTATCCACTGAGAGTCTTGCTACCATCATATCTCTATGGAACTTATCCATCTACGATACGAACTGTGTATTTTGATAGGAGCAAGTTCGACTATAGCGTACGAATGGGAAAGGACTGCTGTGATAAGAACTTCGCCCCTGACTATGTGTAGCAGATGTACATTCCCCGAAACGAGTTATATAGGTAGTGGAGTTTATTCAAGAAGTATTACTCTACTTTTTCGGAGTATCTATCTAGAGAGATATCTACCCCCATGTAGCAAGGCTTGTGGCCCCCGTGCCATACTCACCGGCTGTACACAGACTGATTTATAGCCATCAAAAGGCACAGTTCTTGCTTGATGGTATACTGGTCCACAGAGAGCCAGTAAAATCATGGCTCTCAATGGGCTCTCCCTGCTCCTCGAAGGTACTGTGCCTTTTTATAGCTGACAACAGAACATAATATCGTGTACAAATAAGGCTCTCAGTGTTACGGTGTGTTGAATACGAATATAGAAATGCAAGATACTCTCATGGGATAGAGTAGTATCCAGAGAGAGCAGTCTAGTCTACCAGATCTCCCTGGACGCAGTGGTTGGAAACAAGTTCTTGCATTGTTACAAGTTATATATCGCGTCGCGTTGTGGAAGGAGGGACTGGATGTCAGATGCTGGCACTATATTTCCATAAACTAGTTTGAGAGAACAGAAGTTGTGCCATCCCACTCATCACTGACCGCCGCATCTAACATGAATTCAGCAACACTTTTCGCACTAACAGAAGGCATGAATCCAGCCTTCTCACCCGCATCACCCAACATTTTGACAGGTAACGCAACATCACCCTTCAGCATAGCAGGTCTAGGCATCACAAAATTCAACCCACTCTGCTTGACAATCTGATCGACCGCATTTTGGTCCTCAAGCGATTGCTTCATATTCGAATATAGCATTATTGGTCGCATGAGGAAGTTGAGATTATTGAACGAGGATCCAGCGCCAAACATGGACATCACAATGACCTTTTGAGCGTTGCGGTCGGATGATTTAACGGCTTCGATAACTGCAGTAGCGGACTGCGACATGAAGAGTGGAGGAGAATTTGTTGCGGCAAAAGGGTTTCCGGATGTGCGAGTTTGGCCGAGTGTGCTGATTATAACTACAGAGCCGCTGGTGAGGGAAAGAGCAGTGCGAATGGCTGCGGCATCGAGGGGAGAGCCTTTGGATATTGTGAGGTTGGTCTGTGGAGGCAGAGAAGAGGTAGGTCGAATCAGTGCGGTGACTTTGTGGCCTCGTTCCAATGCTGATTCGAGGACCAGACGGCCGGTACGTCCCGTAGCTCCGATGATGAGGATGTCGGGTAGGTTGGTAGAGGTCTTGGTCGACATTGTGGTTGATCAGTATATGTGTGTCGATAGAAGGTCGATACTTGGATATGAGTGATTTCGACCGTAGAGTTTGTTCTTTGAGAGATGCTTGCTCAAGAAATTCGGAAGAGACGGGTGTGTGGTTGTGAGCCTGGTGTGGGAACGGTAGATCTGTAGTTGTGGCCTGAACAAGGACTGGCGGTCAGCTCTTCTTTTAAACCCCTCATCATGGCCTACTACATTGCTACATGAGTTATTATCTGCAAGACGCCACAATCCTTTGATTCATGCGCTGACTGATGAAGGAAGAAGGAGCTGCTCTTGGGCAAGGCTGTAGTCGGCGACTCGGAGTTTGGAAGGCCGCCTCGGCCGAGACGAAGCTTGGTGCCTGCATGTCTCGACAAACAACACCTTCCACTCTGACCAGCCACTCTATCAGAACATTGTGGGGATTGATGTTCCGTCGCCCGTATAAGCATCCGCCGAAGGTCCGAGAGGCTTACAAAGGTATCCTGACTAGGTATGTAACAGGCTCCTGCATCTCGGCCGACGTATATACCCTTGACCGGTCGAATGTGTTGAGGATGAGTGTACCTTGGAAAATGTATAAAATACTGCCTCGTCTACACAGAAATAGCCCAGTGATCACCTCGTTCGAATATCGCAGGACCATCTGAGTGCCTTTATTGACTGGCCATCTACTATCATCAAAGCTACTCAACATCAACCACCAAGACAATATGGACAACGAAGTCAGCATCATCGGTGCAGGGATTGCCGGCCTCACTCTAGCCCTCAGTCTACATAATCAGGGCATCTCTTGCACCATCTATGAATCCCGTCCAGAGCCCCAGAATATTGGCGGTGCTGTCATGCTATCTCCCAACTCACTCAAACTCTTCGACGACATGGGTATCTTCAAAGACCTCAAGCAGCTCGGTTACAGCTTCGACACCCTCTACTTCCGCGACCTTGCTGGCTCCCTCAAAGAAACCTATCCCTTCGGAAGTGTCGATAAATATGGATACAGTGGTCTTCGCGTCTACCGTTATCAACTTATTGACCTATTGCTGGAGAAGATCACCACCAACAAGATTCCAATCCACTTCAACCACAAATTCTCGCACGTGATTTCCGAATCCGAGGATACTGTGACTTGGCAACTCATCGATGGTACCACAAAAACATCTTCTCTTTTGATTGGCGCAGACGGCATCCATAGCCGCATCAGGAAACACCTATATCCCTCTCTCACACCAAAGTTTACCGGAATGGTTGGCATCACAGCCGCAGTCTCTACTTCCAATCTCAAACTGCCTTCTGCAGACTACAAGATGCCAGTCACCATCATGTCGCCTTCCCACGGCGCTTTTGTCATCGCACCCCAAAGGCCAGATGGCAGTGAAGTGCTGATCGGAAAGCAAAAGCGCATGTCTGAGCTTTCGCGCGAAGGATGGGATGAATTTTACGCAGACAAAGATGCTGCTGTTGCTTTTCTGCGCGATGGCGCAGAAGTCTTTGGTGATATCGCTGTGACGGCAACATCTGATATTCCTCACGAGCACATCAATATCTGGCCTTTCTATATCATTCCCAAACTGGACTCTTGGTCGTCGACGAATCGGAGAGTGCTGCTCGTTGGTGATGCAGCTCATGCTCTACCACCGAGTTCTGGCCAAGGGATCTCGCAAGCTGTAGAAGATGTAGCTATGCTAGCAATACTGCTGGGGAAAAACAGAAGCGGGAGAGCAGATCTGGGGTGGTGGCAAGAGTACAGACAAACCCGACTCGAGCAGATCCTGCTGTTGAATGCTCGTGTCGACCGTCGAAGACTACCCAAGACAGGTACTGAAGAGCAGGGTGATGACGAGCAAGGCTTTGACTTAGACTGGCTGTATGGTATTGATGTCGTCAAGGAGGTGGAAAGGTATATTGGTGGTTTATAGATGACCTCCCTCGACGCTGTCCCTGCAGAAGCATATCTACGAACGTCCTCGCTATCAAAAGGCACAATAATCTCTAAATCCGAGGTGTGTCCAAAGAGAGCCCAGAACATGTCCTGTCTCCATGGATACTACCCTGTTTCTTGGAAAGCATTGTGCATTTTTATAGTCCTAAGCGTTATAAAGTCTTGCACATGGGGAGGTAGCACTTTATTTCTATTAGTCTATGAATTCTAGCAATGTAAAAGATCAATCAAAACATCTGTCAATGTCCACAATCAATGCGGCGCATCTTCGTCCGACCCAAAATGCTGTCTCGCATACGGCGACTTCAACCTCAACTTCTCACCGTAGTAGAACCACAACCACGGGATAGGAATCATAATAATACTCAAAAACGCCAACAAACTCGATGCCCACTCATACCCGAGTTTGGTATACATCTGATTCGCGAAAAGGGGGAAGCCAGCTCCTACGAGATTGCGGATGAGGATGACGCCGGCGAGAGCAGATGCGCTGTATGTTTGGTAGCTGTCGACAACATAGTTGAGGATGGAAAGGATGACGATGTAGATGCCCAGACCGAAGAATCCGGATGCGATGATGGGAACGATCCAGTGGACGCTGGGGAAGGAAGTCCAAGCGAACCTGTAAATAAAGTTAGTACATCGTTCTTTCTGTTTTGAGCATGGCGAGCAAACGCGAAACACTTACCAAAACAGACTGATGGGAAGCAAAAAAGCGCCGAATCTAGCCAACCAAATTCGTGCTTCCGGAACGCCCTTGCCATCGTTTCTGGCGACTTTCTTCAGGTAATAGCGTTCTTGGATGGGGTAGATAGCTACACCGACCACACTGCCCATTGCCAGTCCCAAGAAACAGAGTCCCTGTTCACCAACATTGAAGCCGTGATTCTTGCCAAATACCAATGGGAAAGCTTCGTTGAAGAGATAGACCAATCCATAGATAAACCCATTGTACGCAGCAGCACCGATAGTGATGGGCTCAGTGAACAAGAAGCGGAAGGGTCGAGTCAGTGTAATGGCGAATAAGGTATGTAGACTTTTAGCCTCGTCTGCGTGTGCGTCAAATACCCGTTTGGCCGAGTTTTCGAGTCCTTCCTTTTTCAATGCTTTGCGCACGCGATTGGCCTTTCTCTCGAGAATTGTGCTGTGACGAGTTTCGGGAAGAGTTGCCTTGGTGTTGTGTTAGTTCTCCTTTCTGTATGGAGCTTCTTGAGTACTCACCATCATGACGAGCCAAACGCCACCAAAGATTGCCATGTAGACCCAGAACAACCAGCGCCAGCCTTTTTCTTGTGCAATGTATCCAGAGATGACGAGTGCCATAGGTGGCCCGAATGTTGAAGAAAGACCATAGATGGACATGGCTGGGCCGCTAGCATTCCTCTCCCAAACATCTGACACAGTGCCGCCAGTATTTGTGAGTGGTGCCGAACCACCAAATCCTTGGATCAATCGACAGACAATGACGGTCGCAATATTCGGTGCCAGAGCCAGAGGAAGCTGGAATATGAAGAGAACGAACCAAGAACAGAAGTAGACGGGGTTTCTGCCAAAGTACTCGGAGAGAGGTGCGAGAAGCATTGGACTGTGGGTAGATGTCAGTCATGGCCATCAAAGACGACAACGTTACCAACATACCCAATCGCAAAACCCAAGATATACATGGAAAGTCCAACAGTACCAACTTCATCAGAAACACCGAACTCCTCGACGAGTTGTCCAACACCGGATGAATAGCCACCGGCACAGAGACAAGTCAGGACATTCAGCGAACTAGCAAAGCAGGTGATATACCACTTTTGCGCCTTGCTCCAATTACGAGGGTTGTCTCTGTCGTTTGGTCCAAATGTGATGAAAATCTCTCGAGTCTCGTCTGGATATGTCTTTGCGTGGTGGTAGGCCTCGTCTTCCGAGAGCCAGAGTCTTGAATTGACATCTTCAATTTCCGATCGAGTGCGTCCAGAGGTCGATGATCTTTCTGAATCGATCTTCTTCTCAATGTCTGAGGGGTCTTCTCGTTCGACTGCCTGCTCCATGATGGGTGTGATGTGTGGAAAGAGGACGAAGAAAGGATGGGGTAGCACGAGGAAGCAGAGGGCAGGGATAAAATAAAGATTGGATATGACCTACGTAGCACGAGACACGCCAGCAGTCTTTTACCATGGTCACAGCCGGGGTCCGGTCTCGCAAGAGATAACAAAGTTTGGTGACGAATGTAACCAAGTCTCCATGGGCAGCTCCACAAGGGGCACTCTCCAACATTCTCCGCAACGCTTGATGTCAGTGATTTTGGTTTAGATTGGGAAAAGTGACAGTGGTCAGCCGTGCCGTTCTTGGTGATGGTCATACTAGCGCCGCCGTCGTAACCGTGATGCTTATTTGCGCCCATGAACCCCTACCAAGCATTTGAGTGGCTTGCTTTTTTGCTTGGGTGTTGCTTTTGGAGGCGTGTGAGGCTCTTTGATACATGCAAGTACCTGATAACATTCTTTGAAGTTTGAACCAGTCCTTTTGAAGTCTGACAGGATTTCAAAAGTGCTTTGAGGTTATCCGACAATCGGACACGGAGAGCAAGACACAGAGCAAGTGGATCTCGTTATTCTTTCCGATATCCGCGGTAGCCGTGCCACGGCAAATGTCTGAGGGTGAAGTCGGAGTCTGCATTGGTTTAGTGATCAGCAGTAGTCTTGGCACACGTCACGCAATACCATATTTCTCACGATCTCTCGAGATTGAGATTAGTGATACACGAGACACGAGACACGCGACACGCGACCCGTCAATTCCAGACCATCACTCTACAACTGAGCCTCGTTATAACCGACTATCAGAGCTTCCTGACAGGATTACCCAAAGATGTCAGCCGCAGCAGTTGAGCATACAACCGCTCAAGCAACCTCTTCAACCATCCAAACCGCAAAACGCAACCTCCAGTTCCTCTACGACCCCTCCTCTCCAAACGCACCTACAAAGCGTCGCACACGCTACTTTCTCCGTACCCTCCGCTACACCCTGAAATTTCTCTTTTGGCGACTCGTGCGCTACGCGAAGTACGCAGCTGTAGGTGCCATTACAGCAGCAATAGCAGGAACAGCAATAGGCAGTGTGGCTTCGGGTGCTGCGTTTGTGATTGCGCCAAAGGGCATAGTGGGAGGTGCCGGTGTGGGTTTGCTTTGGGGGCTGGGAAAGTTCGGGTGGAGGACGTTGGCGAAGAGGGTGAGGAGTGGGGAGGTGCATGGCGCTGATGCTAGGGAGGATGAGAGGAGTGAACAACATGAGGTCGAGGCTATCAAGCCGCCGAAGATGGAGGAGCCTTGGTGAACGATTGCAGTGGCATTGGTGTGGTGGACATACGGTCCTGGGAGTGCTCAGTTCACAGTCATGAGCAAGGACCATGCGCTTTGCACCGCCAATGAAATCACCAAAGAACAGGCTCTACATTTATAGCTCTCCAAGCCTGGTGTGAGGACAAGGCAACAATATTTCCAAGAATTCTGCGACAGGCAGCATTGTCTTCGAAGATGCTCGGTCGCTCACCGAGCGAACCGAGCAGAGAACGCAAAAGCTTCGGGGAGCTGTCCCCGAGGCTGCATTTCATCACCACCAACAAACTGCTCGGGGGCATTGGGGAACAACTACTACTTTTTATTGCTGCCTGATGTCGTGTCTCGAAGACTATTTAGGGAGCATATCCCAGCAGCTTTCACCATGCTCAATCATAATCTTACATTCGCGAACTCGAGCTCTCAATTATGAAGGAACACAGCGTCGACCGATCTCTCCAAGATAACTTGGACATCTCTAGCACCGGGAACGACGAGAAGACTGAAGAAACAAAACACGAAGATGGCGAGAAAGTATATCCGCCGAAGAAAGTTGTTCTCCCAGCCATGGCTGCTATATATCTAGCAGTCTTTCTTGTTGCATTGGTAAGTCTTCATCAACACACCTCCTCGTATGCTAAAGTCTGCAACTCCTACGCTCCTTCCACGCTCCTCCCATCAAGATCCAAACCGACGTTCCCATTGTAGAAAAACACAAAGATCTTCAGACCAGAGATATATCCAAAGAGAGCTTAGAGCATATCACATTTCGATGGACACTATCCTGTTTCCTGAAACATTGTGCATTCTTATAGCTATATGCGTTGCAGACTTTTGCGCACGGAAGAGGTAGCATACCTCGGACGAATGGCTAATTGTCGTGTAGGATAGAACCATCATCGGTACAGCTGTCCCTAGCATCTCGAACCAGTTCAACAGCTTTGGGGACATAGCTTGGTACGAATCAGGCTTCCTCCTGCCCCTCTGTGCTCTCCAGCTATCGTTTGGCCTTGTCTACACATACTACCCATCCAAATGGGTCCTGGTCGCTCTCGTAACCATCTTCGAAATTGGATCCATAATCTGTGCTTCTGCTCCTTCCAGCAATGCTCTCATTGTTGGAAGAGTCGTACAGGGTGTTGGTGGAGCAGGCATTGGGTCTGGAGCAATCATACTCATCAGCAAGCTTGTGCCTCTCCAAGCTCGACCTCAATGGACTGGTGGTATTGGTGCTGTCTTTGGGCTTGCGAGTATACTTGGACCACTTCTTGGAGGATACCTTACCTCGATCACTTGGAGGTGGTGTTTCTGGATCAACGTTCCTATTGGAGGTGTGTCGTTGGCATGCCTTGTGTTCTTTACACCAAACACGCCATCTGCTGTCAAGGCTGCTCCGACATGGCGTGGAAAGATCGATCAACTTGATCCATTAGGCTTTATCCTGATAGCACCTTCGGTTATCTGCCTACTCTTCGCCATTGAGTGGGGTGGCTCGAAATATCCATGGAACAGTGGTCATGTCATCGCATTGTTCGTCGTCTTCGGTGTCCTCCTCCTCGCCTTCATAGCTTCTCAAGCCTGGCGTGGAGACAAGGCAACCCTGCCTCCAAGAATCCTTCAACAGCGCAGCATCATCTCTGCGTCTCTAGCGAATATAGGCGTGGGATCTCTGCTCGTTCTCTATGCCTTTTACCTGCCAATCTGGTTCCAGGTGATTCAGGGGAAGTCGCCACAAAAGTCTGGTCTGTCGTTATTACCGCTTTTGCTCAGCAACGTGCTTGCAGTGATATCGTGTGGTGTCTCAACGACACTTGTGGGATACTACACCCCGTTTCTGATGGTCGGTAGCGCTCTGTTGATCGTAGGGTCAGCATTGATCACGAAATGGTCAGCTAATATCGGAGCAGGAATATGGATTGGATATCAGGTAGGATTCTTATCCTTGCTTGTGGGACGAAAAGCTAACCCAGAGCATCTAGATCATCACAGGCCTAGGACTGGGTGCAGTCTTGCAAGGTCCAAACATTGCGGCCCAGACAGTCCTCTCAGATGCCGACGTCTCTATTGGGTTGTCCTTCTTACAGTTCATCAGCTTCTTTGCAGGCAGTACCTTTATCACTGTGTCACAGACACTTCTGGAGAACGGTCTAATTTCCGGACTGAAGAACATCTTGCCCGACTTGGATCCTAGCACTATATCAGGAGGAGGAGCAAGCGCTGTTCGAGAGTTGGTGTCTCCAGACCAGCTTCCGGTCGTGCTGAGAGTGTACAACAATGCGATCAGATCTGTCTGGTACTTGGGCTTGGGACTGGCTTGTCTTGTGTTTGTAGCGTCCTGGGGCTTTGAGTGGAAAAGTGTCAAGGCAAAGACGCAAGATGGCGACAACGACAAAATTTGAGACAGAAGTAGCGAAATGATCAAGGACCGAGTGGAGTAGCTGTATTAACATGATGGTCGTCAGATTGTCTAACTATGTCCTTCCACCTCTTTCTTTATGCGGACCTGCATTTTCAAGTTTGGATCACTAAAGCTCTCAGATCTGTCCTTAGGCTTCTTCAGCGACTCGATATACTCTTTCCAAAGATCGTCAACGCTTTGGCCAAACAGCTCCTTCCAAAATGTATCGTTATCGTATTTCTTGTGACACAAAGCTTGGTTGACAACATAAATGCTGCCAGTGCCTCTGGTCTTCTCTATCCAGTCGAGGAAGTAACCAGTATTCTGATATCCGGTATCCCAACGATCACCAGCCTCTTTCTTCCAGTGCGAAGGCACGAAGCCAGCGTTCAAGCGAACCCAATCGGCGATGCCTTCGATGAGACCTCCGTTGCAGGTGCCTTTGGCATTCCACTGGACGCAGTGAACCAGCTCGTGGCAGACGACACCGAGGATCTCATTACGAGCTTTCTCTGATGTGACGTGGTTGAGGTAGGATAGCGATAGGTGGATTTCCTTGTGGTCATTATCGATGTCTGAGCCGGTGGTGTAGGCAACACCGTCCATATCGCGTACTATCAACGTGACCGATCGTGTGCCGGGGATCTTTGTAGTCGAAGGCATCGGTAAACTCGTCGAGGGGTCGTCATGGTTGGGAAAGGTGTACAGTCGCTTCAGAACAATGTCGACGAGGTCGGCAAAGTCTTTTGCGCTGTTGAAGTTCTTGAGGAAGAGGTCGGTCGACTTGTGAGAGAGGTCACGGAGTTCGAGGCGTAGTTTGACTTTGGGGAAATCGGATGGCTTGGTTGACGTCGGCTCGGGTTCACGCGTTGGAGTTGCGAGTGAGGGCGGTGCCTGGGACGGCGTAGGCTCTGGAGGAACTGGAGACATGGTTTGGAAGTACGGAGTAGCTGATGATGTTGCCGACATTGAGTGCGTGTTTAGCAATATATAGATGCTGTTACCTTGTATGAATGCATCTCTCTCCGCATAGACGTTGGCATGCTGCAGCCTCACAATTCAGGGTCCTGGACATAGTTTCATCTCGACATAATTTCATGCGTGAGATGCAGACACCTACCTACTATAATGTAGGAACACACGAATAAATGTCAATGAGAATCGCTGCCACTGAGAGCAGTGTACGAGGATTTCAACCCATTGCCAAAGGCTCTGACCTATGGTTCGCGCATCAAAAGCCACCACAAGTTTGTTGGTTCTCTCAAACTCAGAAACCTTCAGTAGAGCCACCGTGAGATTTAAGACGTGCTGAGATCAAGATGGTCGAGGCTGGGAGCGAGCGACCTCGATTTTTGATAGTCTGGCACATCATACCATTTGGGTATGGTTTCTTCATTTTTCGAGGGGTCTTCCATGGAGGCCCCGCTTAGTAAGCGGGAAAGTGCGCACAGGCCACGTCAAGCTGTATAAAAGTTTCCGCTCTCTCGCCCTCTTCTTTTTCTCATTAGTCGACTTTACTTCGTACGTGCAACATCCTGGTCTATACCATCGACCTTTTGAGCATTATACTGACCTCTATAACAGATAGAATCATTTTCTTTAGTTTGTCTTCTTATCTGAACTCTTCAAAAGAGCCACAGAACTCCAACCTGGCGGATGAGATACATCCCCGGCGCCTCAGAGTGATACCAAGTGCTTTGGCTCCGGCCTCAGCGGTGATGATCTCGACCCTTTTGAGTGTCTGGCTTCGGTCGGCTTGACTGGGTAGGCACTGGCGGACTTCTGACAGGCTTTGTTTTCTTTCTACTTTTTTCATCAATCTTTTGGCTTTATGCTGAGTTTTGGAGAAGAACTTTTCTGTCAACTGCGCAACACCACCTACATGCGATCAAGGCGCGCGCGAAGAAATCAAAACAACAAACACAAGCTGTCCGGCAAATCTCTGCAAGCAAATTTTCATATCGACATGTGTCAAGCAAAGACCACAACCGTGGACATCATCCTCTTTGAATCGGTCCATGCGCATAGCAACCTATTCTTGCCCCAGGTCTACGCCAACTCGATCAAGGAGACACCATTTACGCATCTCCAACAAGGTCTTTCGCTTCCCATATCAAATCGATTTCACAGCACCGCCTCATTTTGCCGCAGCAAACAGGTCCTCTAGCTCAAGATGATGTCTTGTCTGATCAACAATCTCACCTCGAAGTTTCGAAGCGCTGACCGGTGGCGCTCTTTGAATACAAGTTACGTTTAACTCGACTCCATCTTGCTCTATTCGTACCGGCTCCTCCGTCCGGTTCACGAATCCGTTCAGAAGACGGCGTATCCTCATATATCGTACAACCATAGTGTCGCTGCTATGAACGATTGGTATCGTCTCTTTTTCATCCCAGGTGCTGCTCACTGCTCGACAAACTCTCTGTAAAGCAACGGTCCTTGGTTCCTGACCGCCATGGCACAAATGATCGATTGGGTTGAGGATGACAGGGCTCTCAAAACATTGAACGCCAAGCTATCAGTGGTGATATGGCTGATTGGCAGTTGTGTAGCCGGTCTCTACGTCCTGTGTACAAGAACAACGGTACTTAGCTTGAGTGTGAGTATGATCAGGCTAGCATTGATACTTGTATGTACGCTTTTGATGCGTGAAAGTTGCCTTTGTACTAAGCCACTCGTACATGTCTGATGTACTGTATGATCGGAAGAAGCACATTGTGACGATCTTCGATAGATGGGTGGTGATTCGGCAGATGTTCGGAAGGAATTCATTTCGCAATCAATCCTTTGTGGAAGCGGAGGAGCCTTCCGACCTCCTGTGCGACCATTAATTTATCTCTACATGCGATCTTCGTCTAGGCTGGTTGCAACAGCAGTTTGGAAACAATGTTGCGCTCAGTGTACACTCCTCTTCGTTGACGAGCTCAGTTGAAGGTGCGACACAGGAGGTTGGGTGCAACCTTGCAGAGGAAACAAAGCTCATGAATTCGAGGACGCCTCGAACGCACACCCTCAAAAGCTTAATGCCAAACAACAACAAGTTGTGTAGTTTAGGCGGCTATAACATGCTAGTGGCTTAGCTCTTATACATCAAACACCGCGAATTATTGCCGAGACCCCAGTCATGAGTCGGACCAGGGTATATAACGTTGAGTATTATCGCTTCTCCACGCTTCCCAAAATCCACCAACTTTTCTCCGACTCTACATCCATCGAACATTATGTCTCTCCAGGATAAGATTGCCGTTGTCACTGGTGCCTCACGTGGCATCGGTGCTGCCATCGCTAAAGCTTATGCAAAGGAGGGTGCACATGTCGCTATTGTCTATGCCTCGCCTTCAAGTACCGAACAGGCAGAGGCTGTCAAGAAGGAGATTGAAGAACTAGGTCGCAAAGCCATTCTGATCCAGACCGACTTGATCAAGCCAGACTGCGGAGAAGTTGTCATGCGGGAGACATTGAAGGGCTTCAACACTAAGACCATCGACATTCTGGTCTCAAACGCTGGCGTATACAAAGAAAACCACACACTTGAGTTTGACGCAGAGCTTTTCGACAGGTAACTGATCATCAACTCTCGGCAGCTACAGAATGCTGACTCTATATGGAAAGAACCATGGCCATCAACGTCCGTGCCCCGGCATCTCTGGTCAAGTCCATCGCTCCCGTCATGCCCAGAGGTGGGCGCATCGTTGTCATCTCCTCCATGGCAGCTACCTGGGCGGCTCCCAACATGGACATCTACAGCTCAAGCAAAGCAGCTGTCAATGCAATGATGAAGTGCTGGGCTATCTCGTTGGGCAAGTCTCATGGTATCACCGCCAATGCTATCAACCCTGGTTTCTTCCCTACAGATATCAACGCCCATTTCTCGGATGAGCTGCTGGAGATGTTCAAGAACAAGCAGGCTGTTGATCATCGTCTGGCTAACATGGATGACCTGACTGGTTTGGCTGTCTTTTTGGCTAGTGAGCAGTCTAGATGGATCACTGGAGAAACTGTGGAATGCTCTGGAGGTTCTGCGTTAGGATAGATACACGATATGTCTCAATGCAGAGTTCGCAGGTCGAACTTCTTGAATGTTCTTTGCGTCAAAGGACCATCGCTCTTTCCTGGTACGATATGCAGGTCGACAACAACCCAGGAATTCTATCACACCAAAGCCGACAAATGGATTCCCGGTGCCGAAACCTCCTCTGAACCATTGAAAGTATGGGCGGAAAAGCAGATGCTCTCCTCTTCTCGTCCCAGTCCGGACCCAGGGTTTGAGGTTAATGGGGTCAGGAGAGATTTGGTCAATGGGCTCATGGTCCTCTACAGACAGAAGGGTAGAAACGAGGCAGGCCTATTTCATACGTATCAATGGGTTCCCGTTGGAAAAGCATCTCCCAAAACGATATCAGCATGGGCAAAGGTCGAGAAAGAACGTATCGAAGAATCGGTCAAGCTTCCGGAGGAACATCAAATCTCTTCCAGAGTCGCAAAGCGTCTTCTCATGCTTGAGGATCTGCTTGACGGAGAAACCATAGAGTCCACCAAGCCAGACTGGATGTCTGACTCTCCATCCCCAGACCAAGACCAAGACTACAACATCCCACCTCACGCTCCACACTATCCACTACCTGTGACTTTCAGCGGCGACTGCAACAACGCGACACAGCCATCCTCAGTCATCACCCATACAAATCTTGTGGCAGCATGTCAAGCAAGCAAACATCACCCAAATGGCATGTCCTCAAACCTCTCTCCCCACCTCGTCTGCACTGCCTGTCATGACAATTCCCCAACTCAGCGCCTAACCCAGCATGAAATCGAGCACATTATCAGAGATAAAGGCATCTTCCCTCTCTGTTCTTCCTGCACAGAGGCATGGTGTGAGCACTATGACGTCGACCCTGAAGGGGACATTGATAACTGCACCTGCAACATCCAACTTCCTCAGTGGTTGTGTGCTGATTGTTGGGTTGAGATGGCAAGAGCAAGATCTCGCAGAGCAAATGGGTGCGACGAATGTAGCTCCTTGAGGACTCAGAGGGAAGAGAAGGGCGAGGACGTGATTGGAAGAGGGGTGCACATGTGCTCTGGTTGTCAGGCTCTTGTTGTCAAGCAAACCTAGGAAGGACGGCCGATATCTCGTCGATCATGACAGGGGCCCTGATAAGGTGAGACAGTAGGTTGTGCGAAAGGATGTGCCTCCCAAGATTGCGGAGGAGGTGGCCAATGGATAGCCAACAAAAAAAAAATGCACAATACTCTTGAGAGACAGGGTAGATCCATTGAGGAACCATATATTTCAGGCTCTCTTTGAAAAATTCTCTGATCTGGAAACCATTGTGCCTTTTTATAGCGAGTATGTTGCTCTAGGCCTTCGTGAGATGAGCGTGAGAGTCACAGACCTGGTCGGGAGTGAGATGACACCTTCTCCCACAGTCTTGACAAGGAGCCAATAGTGTTGTGAAGATGCACAATAATCTTGAGGAACAGCGTAGTATCCATTGAGAGAGTAGCGCATGAGGAGGATGGATACACGAAAACCCTGAGGTCGTTATGTTCCAACTATGTCATGTTTTCAAACGAAATGTCTTTTACTTATGTATGCCAAAAGAATGAAAACTTACACCGACCAAGTTTTAGAACTCTGCCCATTCGAGCCAACTCTCTGCAACACCCAGAAGTATGCCCGTATCATCACGAAGGATGACCTCCTCAAACTCCGCTAGGTTCACCATTCCAGGACCCCCGCGTTTTATTATGTTCTTTTCTTCTTCGTCGAACAGAGCCATCCCTCTGAGTCTCTCTTGGCAAGGAGGTTTGGGTTGTCCTGCTTGTTCGGGCTGGAAGGGTGCAAACTCTGGAGCCGATGAGTCCATATCTGGGGTCGAGAAAGGAGCTTGAAGATGCTGTGTTGAGGGCGAGTGCATCATGATATTCACTGGAGATGTCGCACGGTGTAAATCGTGATTCTCGTCGACCAGTATTTCTTCCAGTGCCGGCATATCCGAGAAATCCATGTCATCAGTTGTGGTCGGAGGATGCTCATCTGTGTTTGAGCTAGTGCCGTCGTTTTGATCCTCAAGCGTAGGTCCAGCATCATTCGCGAAGTCGACAATATACCCCGACTGCGCTAATAGATCCTCAAGCGATTGTTCTCGAATGTTTGATTCCAAGTCCTCGATATCAGTATCGAGTGTTTGGCTCTGTTGAACGATATGTTCTTGAAGGTCCATTGCAATCTCTCGCGGTGTTGGCAACCTCGCAGTTGAATCAGTAGACTCAACGTGAAGCAGTGTGTCCCCGAGTGCAGCTGAATCGTGACGTTGTTCGGGACCGTACTGTTCCTGTCTATTGGCAGCATTTGCAATAGCCATCAAAGGATCCACTTCAGAGCCAGCAACGAGTTCTTCGTGACGAGCCTTCTCCTCTCGGACGTATTCATCAATCTCTTTGCGGAAGTGACGTCTCTCTCCCTGGCTGCGTCGCACCTGTTCGGCAAACTTTTCCTTCTTTGCGAAGATCGGATCAACAAGCTCGTTGAGACCCTCTTGGACAACCTGGAAAATCACTTCGGTGCCAAAATCTTTCTCGGCTGCAGGGACTTCGTAGGCACGACCTCTTTCGAGTATATCTGCAGGTAATGGAGGTTGTACATCTCCATCCCCTGAATGTGTCTCTGAAGACTCTTCTACAACTGGAGCTGTTCTCCCGGTCGCATCTAGAAGGTCTTGACGCCACCTTTGTTCAGGTCCGTCGGGTGAACGTTGACGCCGGACTTGACGAAAGTCAGTATCCACCATGAACCTTGGCTCTTCTCCATGCTCTACGCCATCGACGGTCACAACGTCCGACCTATTGAGACTGCTTGTAAACGCTGTGAGCTGCTCCACTGACAGAGTACTACTTTGGACCACATTTTCCGGCAGGGCATCAACACCGTAGCGATGAGCTATCGCGCGAAGGAGACTAGAGTCCGGGAGTCCCAGGCCATCCGGCAACACAGCGGCTCCGAAAGGTCCTGCGTCCGATCTCACCTGGCTCTCACCAAACCGATCGTACACCTTCGCCGTGGGTACTCTTGTCTGTCCGGGAGGAACGTCTTCTTGTGCAAAGGCTGCACTGATAGGTTGGCTTGACCGGACTATACCTGCAGTGTATGCGACCATATCATGCTCTGCTGTTCGAATAGAGTCTTCGACCAGCTTTTTTTGTATGGCGTATTTGGCGCTGAGCATACGGATAACATCCCGACGAGAGATGAATCCATCACCATCAAGATCGTAGCCAAGAAAGATTGGTCCTAGCGAGCTTCGCCTATCAGGTCGACGAAGGTAAGCTACACCAAGCACGTATTCTTTGAAGCCGATAAGTCCGTTGTTGTCAGTGTCGTAGAAGTTGAATATTCGTTCGTAGAGAACATTAGGTTCCACAGGTCGTTTCCATGTGGGTGATATCATGAGTTTGTTGAAGGCACGGCGATCGACAGCGAGACCGATGTGCATGGGATCCTACAGATCGTCAATGAGGCTGAGATATCTGAGAGAGCAGAAGAGAACGTACCTCTGGGTAGGCAGAGTTAGCTTTGCAAGCGAACTGGTCATATAATACCTGGACTTGCAAGTCTTCGAAGCCCGAATCGACTGCCAATCGCCTTTTGAGCGAGTTTCTTAGAACTGGCCATTGCGCCATTGCTTCACCGGGATATGAAACATCTTGAACCTGGTAGTTTTGACCTAGGAATGACATGGGTACTTTAATCTTCGTGAAGACATGGGTCCTCGGGTGCAAGGGCTGTGATTCACAGGCTGAGCATAAGTCGAAATCCGGGCAGTTGTTGCAGTGCCAGCGCACTCCGAGGATAGGACATTGGCCACACTGTTCGCACCTAATTCCGTTATGGACGTAAAGCTGACGCAGGGTTCTCTCCTCTGCTATGTGATACACAAGGGCTTTTATTCTATTGCAGTCAGTCGCAGTAGAAGTTTTCAGGCATAGTGGATGTTGAATACCCTTGAGCAGGTTCTCCTTCATCCTCGTGGTCCGAATTAGCGGTAGTCTCAGTCAAGCCAAGGTCTGCAGCATCGGGAAGGATAGGCATACGATCCAGGCCACAATGATCAGCAAAAGCTCTAGCGACAGCGGCTTGATGGAATTTCCAGGGGCCTGAACAAAGAAGGTGGATTCTAGCCAGCAGCTCGTCGATATTTGGCTGTCGCAGATAGGGAACCAATTCCTGAAGGTCTCTGGCCGCGTCTACTTGTTCGGAGGGCAACTCCTCTACAGGTCGAACAAGGATGGAGAAGATGTATCTGAGGGCAGCCTCCTGAATTTTGATGGTAACGTCGTAGGCATTGTAAGATGCGAGGTTCAGAGCTCCGGCAATTTCGTCCACCGTGGGTGGTTCGGGTCCATTGGGAAATCTAACCACGATGCCTTCAAAGTCGACATGAATCAAGCCGAAGGGAAGCGAGGGTTCGGAAGAAGCTGAGGTCCATATTCTTGTATGGGCACGCGCATTGTTGCGGCTCCTGACCGCGCCACGTCGTCGCAAGCTGGGATTTGCTTCTGGTGATGGCCAGTTTGACCAGATCAGATAAGAAGTGTATGCTGCGATGAAACCCGTGGTAACCAGTACCCAAGGACGTGAAATCAATGTAGAAGCCTTAGAGGCCATGTCGCAAGCGCGCAGACAGACGAGCGAATCAGATACCTAAACCTTCCAACGATCGATCATAGTTGATAGCAGATGCCGGGCCGAGAAGGAATAGAGATGTATGTGCGGTCGGGAAAGAGGTTATTCTTGCATGTAAAGATGTTCGGCGTTACGAAGTCGCAAGCGGCAGTCACCGCCGAGTCGTCAACCTATAGCAAATCCTAGTGTTGTTTGCAAGCTGCAAATGTATGAGTAGAAGGACACAAAAGGGCATCCGCGATCAATGTTCGGAATCCTGGATCCTTGTGCATTGGCTTGGCACCCTCAGAAAACATGCAGGCACGCGACAAGCCCAAAAAAATACTTTGATGATGATAGAATACAGAGTGGTATATGTACATTTTGAAGAGTGGACAGTTCCAGATGCCTAGTGCCGACCTAACGCTGAGCTCCCAACGCCGTATGATTAACTGAAAAAGAATGGAATCATTACGATCTAGATTGCCACAGCCTCACGGCAGCGTTCAAGATGGAAGAGTCGCGTCTGCCTTCACCAGGCTCCAGGACACTACGGACGATGCCTGTAGTGTCAGACTGGATCTTCTTCTCGGCGGCTCTGGCGTCTGCTTCAGACAAGCGCTTCTTCTCGGCACCTCTGGCCTCGGCCAAGCGCTTGTTCATAGCAGCGAAGGCCTTGTCTTCATCATCTCTAGCCTCAAGCTCTCTGATCCAAGCGTTGCGCTTGTCCTTCTTCTTCTTTTCTTCTAGCAGTTCGTTGTACTCAGTGCGCTTCTTGCGGTCTTTCTCCCAGTAAGCAGAGCCGGCGACCATGGCGAGTAGAGTGAAGCCTTGGGCGTAGATACGACGACGGAACATGCGGTTTGTCTTTGCGTGGTCACCAGACTTCATTGATTTGGTGGCTTCGTATAGTGCCCATACAGTCAGACCGCAACCAAGTGGGATAAGAGGTTCTTGGACGATTCTGCGGCGCAGCTTCTGCCATCGGCTCTCTTCGTAAAAGTCGCTGGTACGAGTCAGATGCTAGATTCAAAGAAACATGACATGTCTGGTGACTTACGCATCGTTGTCAAAGGACGAAGGTGGCGGCGCACTGTTCATGATGGGCAAACCAGAGTTCCGAGAACTACAGTGGTGCAATGGGTAGGTCGTCGACTTGCAGGTGATTTGGCCTTCTATCAGTGGTCGAAGGAGGGCTGAATCAAAAGTCGAAAGTAGGTGATTGGTATAGCTTGCTTGGCTCTGACAATTGACTGACGCTCGAAGAATCGATGATGATGCTGGCTGGACCGAGCGTTGCGGGACAGCTCCGAGACCGCCTTCAGCCCTACTCAGCTATCGGCCGGTGTTTCCCTAAGAGTCACCCACATTTCATTTACACACCACTCAGTCGCTACTTCCCAGTTTCGATCGCTCCTCTCCAATTCCCTCGGCCTTAGTGCAGCAATCATGGCACAAAATGGAACATCGGGCCAGGATGCACAGGAGCTTGTCACCCCCAAGCTCAACTCTCTCTCGCTGACCGAATATGCCGCCAATCCCTCCCCACCGTCAGAAGATCCTCGACAAAAGGCAATTGATGCAGGAGTACCTGCCGACTTCCTCTTGCCCACTGGCTATCCCGATTACCTGCGTCTCATCCTCACCTCGCGCGTCTACGATGTCATTGAGCAGACTCCCCTCACACACGCCGTCAATCTCAGCAACCGTCTCGAGAGCCAGGTCTTCCTCAAGCGCGAAGACCTTCTACCCGTCTTCAGTTTCAAACTGCGTGGCGCATACAACAAGATGGCTCATTTGACTCCGCAAGAGAAGTGGAAGGGCGTCGTTGCTTGCTCGGCCGGCAACCACGCTCAGGGTGTCGCATACTCGGCCCGCAAGCTCAGGATGCCCGCAACCATCACCATGCCTCTTGGAACTCCCGCCATCAAGCACATGAACGTCTCCCGCCTTGGTGGAGCTGTTGTCCTCCATGGTAACGACTTCGACGAGGCCAAGGCTGAATGCGCCCGTCTTGCTGAATCCCACGGCCTCACCAACATTCCTCCCTTCGACGACCCTTACGTTATCGCTGGCCAGGGTACCATTGGTATGGAGATTGTGCGTCAGGCAGATCTGACCAAGCTCGAGGCTGTCTTCTGTTGTGTTGGCGGAGGTGGTCTGATCGCCGGTATCGGAGTCTACATCAAGAGAATTGCTCCCCACGTCAAGATCATTGGTGTCGAGACTTACGATGCAAATGCCATGGTCCAGTCCCTCAAGCTGGGCAAGCGTGTCACGCTCAAGGAGGTCGGTCTTTTCGCCGACGGTGCTGCTGTCAAGACGGTCGGAGAAGAAACTTTCCGTCTGGCTAGTGAGGTCGTCGACGATGTCATCATGGTCACTACCGATGAGACGTGCGCTGCTATCAAGGATGTTTTCAACGACACTCGTTCCATCCTTGAGCCTGCTGGTGCCCTTGCTCTTGCTGGCTTGAAGAAGTACGTTGCTCAGAACCCTAGCTCGGATCCCAAGCGTCAATTGGTCGCTACTGCTTCCGGCGCCAACATGGACTTTGACCGTCTCCGTTTCGTCGCTGAGCGTGCTGCTATCGGTGAGAAGAAGGAGGCCTTGCTCATGGTTACCATCCCCGAGAGACCCGGTGCCTTTGCCGCTTTGGTCAAGGCTGTGCACCCTATGGCTGTCACCGAATTCTGCTACCGTTACGCTTCGGCAAGTGCTGCCAATGTTCTCATCGGTGTCAGCCTAAGTGCAAACACTCGCGAGCACGATCTTGCTGATCTCATCCACCGCTTGTCCAACGAAGGTATGACAGCTGTCGACGTTTCCGAAAACGAGACAGCCAAGTCTCACATTAGATACCTCGTTGGTGGTCGTAGTAGCGCTTCAAACGAGCGCTCCTTTGCTTTCGAATTCCCCGAACGTCAGGGTGCTTTGTACAAGTTCTTGACCACTCTACAACCTGGCTTCAACATCTCGCTGTTCCACTACAGAAACCACGGTGGCGACATCGGCAAGGTTTTGGCTGGTATTCAATGCCCGCAAGGTCAGGAGGATAACCTAAACTCCTTCTTAACCGAGCTGGGATACGGTTATGCTGAGGAAACAAATAACCCAGTCTTCAAGATGTTCATGACTGAACCTTGATAGTCCCTCGACTACTGACGACTGACATTTTTTCCTCGTCATGCTCTGATACAATGACATCTGTACGATTTGCTCTAGCGATAAAATCGCTTCTTCCGATACCCCGTCTTTTTTTTCCAGCCTGATTCAACGACACGATTTTCCACCTCTTTCGCAAATTCTATAGATTCGGAGTGCTCCACGAGCACGGGTCCTGCGCACAAATTGGTTGTACAAAAGCATTGGAATTTTTGTGGTCACCTGGTTCTCACCCAAGGCTTGCTCGCTTCTACCAAGCACACGCAATTGCAACATGGCTACCGCGTTTGATATTTTATAGAGGTGTTACTTGTTGTATTATCATAAACACCGACAAGAGTCCAATCGTATCGGTATCGTCCCCATCTCTACGCTGTTTGCAGATAGCTCAGAAGCTTCTGGTCTCGATGACCCTGTTTGTAGAATGCTATACAAGAGCGCTCGATGGGCCATCCATTCAAATTGGCACCAGTGTGAAGATTTGTCGTCGAAGTATCTCAGTGGGTCGATGTGAGTAACGCCGCATCTATGCATAGAAAGACCACGCTTGGTGTTCCTGCATGGAAGCGGGGAACAAGTTTCTTGATCGCAACCACCTCCTCACCGTCTCGTTTGTCCATCGCAACTGCTTCACTGGACCTCGGCTGATGCTGATGAGCAGACAGAGATGAAAAGGCCAACAACAATCTTGCGCTACCTGTGATCAGCGATGGTGTCACGCTGCATGCATATATCTGGCGGTCAGCACACGTGAAATCCTACGATGTGATAATGTTTGCAGGTCGTTGCTATGTTACCGTAGCATGAGAGGAAGTAAGAAGCATCTCCAGACTTCTATATAGGCAGCTCCTTCCTGCTTTCTGACTAAAAGCAATACTTTCCCGACCATCTGTGGCTCAATCTATCACCGATATTTATTGCTTCTTCTCCAGACGTGTCATCAATTTCGATATCAACACAGCCACCATGCACACATCTTTGACCTCTCTTACTACTGTCGCAGCACTATGTACTAGTGTCATGGCTCTCCCTCACCAGAAACGTCTCGCCGAGAGCGAGCCCTGGCATCTCTCTGGCTTATCCGTCTTCACGAATTCCGATGGCTCCAGCAACAGTTCCATTTCATTCGATCTAGTTGATAACAATGCTGGTCTGCAAGCAGATACAACTTGCTCTCGCTCTGTGCCAGGCTCTGTAGAAGACGCGAACAATTTTTATCCCTGTGACAATAGCAGCTTCAACTTCAGATGGGACGGCACCACATTGCGCATCCAGAGGTTTTACACTGATACTGCGTGAGATCACTCATATGGATATAAGGAATAAGTGGCTGCTGCTGACAAAGCACCATAGTGTCGGGCCATGTCCACTATATTGCTCTGTCACTGTCTATGGCAATGGAACACCCGACCTCGCCCTCGACTACACCTCTGAAGCCGGAAAGGGTAAGTACAATATCCAAATCAGATTTTTACAGAGACTCGATATACTAACGATCCGTCTCAGGCACCTATCAAGATTCTCTCGACATCTTCGTGACCGAGATGGCTGCCTGAAAGTGCTTCAATACGATCAAAGGCCCCATTCTGCGGATCCTTCATCTTAGCAGCAACACATGAGTCCGTTGGATGTCCCTAATGATGATGTTACGAGATGGAGGAGACGTGGTTGGTCAATCTGACCGCGGTGTTGTCTCAAGTGGAAAGCATCACCATTGTCGAAGGAAGCCTCGCGGCTACGAAATACATATTTGATTGGAAATGGAATGGTCCAATGACGCTCAGTTCCGATCTTTGTTCATGAGATCAATGTCAATCAATACCAACATGCTGTTTAGCCTCATGTATGCATCCCCGGACTTTACGTACACGTATTCCTTTACAGTTACAGAAGGATCAAGATGAGGCCAGCAGATAACACGCCAAACCTTGGCTTCAAGGCATCAGAATAAGTGGTATACGATCTCTTGGCCTTCAAGGCAACACAATAAGAGAGCATCACTATAAACATGGGCACTCTTCTGTGCAAATAGCCAAGTCACATCTCCATAGCTTCCAGCACATCCAACATCCAACAACAACAACTATGAAGCTTACCGCCCTCACCGCAGGTCTCATGGCCTGTTTCTCTTTCGCCTCAGCACTGGTCTCTCTCAGCTACATTCCCACCGAAGATGGCAGGATTCGCATTGGCGACAGCATCAGAGTCAAATGGACCACTGACGGCACTTGTGTATGTGAAACTTTTTGCTCTTCGTCCTCCAGCCCCTTTTCCATCTTCGTGATTGAGCGCCAGCTGACATTACCCAGGATCTAAGTCTCCACTTAAACAAGATCGAAAACGAAAAATGGTCAACCGTGGACACTGCATTTGAAAATTTGAGACAGCAAGCCGGTGATGGCGAGTATTTGTTTGAGATTCCCAAGGTTAAGGAGAACAAGTGAGTTCTTTGTCATTACGACTTCTCGAATCTGGCTGCAGATGCTGACATTGTTGATGCAGGGTTTATGCATTCACTCTCAATGCCACAAAGATTGATGGCACTGGTGATGCAGAGGGAGACAAGACTGAGAACTTCATGATCAACAAGAAGGGCTACAAGGAGAAGCGTCATGCTAGGGACATCAGTGTGTGAGGCTGAGGCTTTTCTGAGGTATTGTGATTTTGCTGCATGTGTTCGAGAGATCTAGGTAGTTGCGCGAGAAGCGTGGTTATTCAGAAATGAAAATGCGCAGAATTTGGAAGCTGCGATGACTTGTAGCCTTTTTGATCACGTCCTTAGAGTAAAGGTTGTCGCAGCTTCCAATTCAACTGTCGTTCTATGGACTAAGCATCCGCATGACCGCCAGTGTTATCACGGGGTTGCCCATAATCACGTCGTGCAGACCGTACTTCAGTATCTCTTCTCTGATCTTGCCGTGGTCGGTCTTCCATTCTACAACACTACACGCAGGACCATTATCAACTCTAGCCTTCGCCTTCAGCAGCTCAAGCTCTTCAAAGCTGATACCTGTTGATGTTGTTCCGTTGATGGCATGCCAAAACAGTTGAGGAGTGTGAGTATATGGAATGTCATAATCATCCTTGGCGTGAATCAACGTGATGCGATACTTGATCCCATTGTCTTCATTGGCCTTGACATATGAGGCTATCCGATCTTTGGTTGACCACTTGTCGTTGATGTATCTCCGCAGATGGTTAAACAGCATGGGAACTTTTGCTGCGGGTCCAAGGACGGGAATGGTTCCCGCCACGCTGTATGTGGAAACCAGAGTGATAACGTCGACAAACGGTGCAGTCAAAATATGTCCAGCAAAGACAACCGGAGGTTCTTGCAATGCAAAGTGCTCAGCGAAAGCCATGTTCACGGCAGTACCCAGAGATTGGCTGTAGATAACGATCCGAGTTGGAGGGATTCCTGCCACTCTCATGGCCCACTCAACGACAGGACAAGGCATCTATGATGAGACCACTCTCACTGGGGATACCAGAGCTGCGTCCGAATCCACGATAGTCGAATGTTAGGACATGGATCTTGTCAGGCCGGCCAGCTGATAGCGCTCGGTAATTCGGACACCGGTACCCTGATCCTACGGTACCACCTGCTCCATGGAAGTGAATGACAAGTATAGCCTCAGGGTCGTCGCGGAGCAATTGGAAGGCCAGGTGGGAGGTAATGTCTGACGAGAAGCCAGATGTTTGTGTCAAGAGCTTCTGTTCATGTTGGCGATACAGCTCTACAGGCAGGATGTGCCATGCGTACAGAGTCCATCTATCAGATTTGATGTTGAAGGGAGTGACTTGATTGTGAAGAAACCCAAAGGTCTCGGGAATATCGAGGTCTTCTAATCGAGTCATCCTTATCGCGTGTAAATATACCACATGTGTCTGGAACCATGATATAGTGAGTAGGCCAAGTAATGTAGAATAGAGGGCCAAGATTGATCCGATGGCAATCAAGATATACTCCAGCACCTGTAGAAAAATATCTTGAGATTGTTCTTATCAGAGTAGTAAGCTTTGGTGGAATGTATTAAGGATTAAGCTGAATGTCTTGATAAGTACACAAATGTGGTAGTGGGCTACATACATATTATATCAAGCTTTCAGTAAGAATCATGTGCGGTCTGATTGGACTCTGAAGACCAAAAACCATATTGATTAGCGCGGCGTGGTCAAATTGAGACGCTCCCTTCCAGCCAATCAATCCAGCCTCACGAAGCTCACATCATATCTTGAGATCCATGTTCTGGCCTTCGACCACGAACCACTCGGTAAGATTAGCATAACCACGAGGTTCATCAATCTCCATACCTGAAAGCCAAAGCGCATACTCACTATCATGAAACATCAGGTTCTCGGATCAAACATAGACATGACGAATACGTCAACTTACCGATTGCGCTCAACATGAGGCATAATCACAGTAATGTTACCCTCGCCAGCCTCTGCAACACGCTCGTCGAAAAAGCTTTGCGCGACGGACCAGCCAAAGGTCTCCTTCTTGACCAAGTTGAACTCGAGGCTCTGTGTTGAGTATGTCAGTCAATCCGCGAAAGTGCCGAAGCGGGGTTGGACGAACGTAGGTCATGTCTGTGGCCCATTCAACCAGGACATGGTCGCCAAAGCGAACATCTTCTACGGAAGAAAGGATGGTGAGGTTGACCATTGCCTGTCCGAGGGAAGCGAAGGTGGTGGCCAGGAGGCCGGCGTAGGCTGCTGCGTTTCTCATCCTTTTGAATCGGGGTTTGATTATGTTGTGATTGGGCTGTGATAGAGCTCCAACACGTGTTTCCTCCTAGGTGAATTTATGTTGGAGCCTTTTGTCTCGTTGCCTATCTATGAGGCTATGCCAATGGTAGCAGTTGGACGAATCGCGCCTAGATTCCGCCATGACAGCACCATTTGAATCCTTCGAGGGGCACGACCTATTAATAGGTTGTCGTCGCGTCAACCTCGATCCTGCGTACTATATCACTGGGCTTCAATCTGAGAACAGCACGTCGGAATACAGCACCGAAGACACTATCGAATCTATGTTGATGCCTTGGGTATGGAGGTAAATCAATGTCTTGAATCGTATACTTCTTGGGCGCGAGTAAGTCGAATCCTCCTCTATCGCACCCCGCCACGACTGTTACCGGCAAACGCTCTTGTCTTTATGGCCGACACGAACCCACACTTCCACGTACGCACCGCAAGCTCCGATGGTGACGATGCGGAGTTCATCCTGGCAGCTTGGGACTCTACACTTCCATTCCTAGCCTCAATCGGAGCCGGCGAGATGTGGGGTGACCAGCCATTTTCACAGCGAGCGGGCCAAAGACAAGAGATCATCGACATCATTAAGGGAGCAACAAGAGAAGTTGATGGTGGCCGCCAATTCTGGATTGCCGAGATGCATCACGCAGAAAAGATTGTTAAGGTCGGCGCTGCTTTGACATGTGAATCCCTGCCTGGGTATCTCACTGAGCATGTCGACCTGAGGAGCCATGTAACCTCCAGCAAGGCACTCTTGTACTTGGAGGTATTGATCGCTGATCATCGCTCCAACACGCGACATAGAGGAGCAGGTAGAGCGCTCATTGAGGCTCTTGAGCAACGTGCGCGATCGGGTGGCAGGGCCAGTCTATACGTTGACGTATGGGCTGGTAATAACAGAAGACTTAACACGCAAGTATGACCTTAAGCAGAAGAAGACAGGCAGCTGACTAGAGAGTGAAGATACTACGAGAGCATCGGCTTCACCAAAGTCGCTGATTTCCAGCTGGAAAGACGGGATAAAAGTGCCTGGCCTGAAACGCTGTACTGTCGCAATCTGGCGTCCAATGGATCATGATGGGGAAGGTAGACACCAAAACAAATGTATATATTCTATAAAATCTCACGTACCAGCACATACGGCCACAGTCAGCTGAAAACTGGGCATCCCGTCCGCTCTGCCATACATAAGCAGTTGAACGGCAGATTAGTACTACGGTGGGTGACC
>SWBL01000339.1:0-54857 GCA_024195585.1 Aureobasidium sp. EXF-3400
ATGGAACGTCGACGAGGACTGGCTCTCCAAGGAGTTCGAGGAGTTCTCTCCCGTCTCCGTCAGAGTCATCACCCACGCCGACTCCGGCCGCTCCAAGGGTTTCTCCTACGTCGAGTTCACCGACGTCGATGCCGCCACCGAGGCCCTCAACGCCAAGCACGGTACCGACCTCGACGGCCGTACCCTCAAGTGCGACTTCAGCACCCCCAGAGACAACAGCAACCGCAGCTACGACAAGAACCAGGTCGGTGCCCGCGCCAACACCTTCGGTGACAAGCAGCAGGGTGCTCCTTCCACCACCCTCTTCGTCGGCAACGTCTCGTTCAACACCACCACCGACTCCCTTACCGGCTACTTCTCCGAGTTCGGCAGCATCAACAGCATCCGTCTCCCTACCGACCGCGAGACTGGCGCCCCCAAGGGCTTCGGTTACGTCGAGTTCGGCTCCGTCGATGAGGCCAAGGCTGCTCTCGAGGGCCTGAACGGCGCTGACGTCGACGGCCGCAACATCCGCCTGGACTTTGCTGCTCCCCGTGACAACAACGCCGGCGGCGGTGGCGGCTTCGGCGGCGGCCGTGGCGGCGGTGGTCGCGGTGGCGGTCGCGGTGGCTTCGGCGACCGTGGTGGCCGTGGCGGTGGTCGCGGACGTGGTGGCTTTGGCGACCGTGGCGGCCGTGGAGGTCGTGGTGGCGGTCGTGGAGGTTCTACCAACCGTGGTGGCTTTGGTGACTTCCAGGGCAACCGTATGAGCTTCGATTAAGCGGTTCGCTGAACATCTAATCGGTTCATGTCCATTATCACAAAAAGTTTGGCGTTCACGGATACCTGGGATAGCATGATCATTCGGTCAATTATTACGGCAGCGAAGGACATGATTGCTGGAAATGGAGTGCTCTGTACAATCACACGGCGCTCAGGTGAGTTGTAGCTTATTCGATACCGTAGTAGTTTCATAGCATGTTATGATCAAGAAGATATACCCCCTCGATCAGGCAGGATCGTCCAGTGTCACATGTGCAGTGTCTATAGTGGGTATACGATTCAGGGTCCTGCAGGTGATATCCAGCATGCAGGTGGTTGGGCATCTTCAGCCTCCCGAAGCAGCGACATGGATACATGTGAAGACTTGGTTACAGCCAGGAGGGTCAGACCAACCACGAGAAGTATATCCTGCTCCTTTCTCGAATTGCAGACGTGTTAAAGGAGCAGGTGTTGAAACAAGAGCCAGAAGCCTAAAGCGTGGCCACTTGATCGGACCGTTGCGTGACCGCGGAGGTGGGGTATACTCCTCCACTCACCGACTCGAATCGCATCATCGACAACGACCAGTCCGTCTCTTGCCAACAACTTGCACCATCCTTCACTTCGGCCTTGACGGACTGCAGTCTCTGTCGCATGATTCGTTGGTGCCTGTTTGCTTAGGATCGTTAGGCTGCACTACTATCCTATCTCTCCCAGGGTCTCCAAGTCTAGCCACTCACCCCTCTCCTCGTTTCGTACCACCCATCACCGTCTCGCTTCACAAACCACGTAGGACTCCGATCGCAGACGCATCCCATCATACCTATCCCATACGCGCCATCATCTATCATGTCAAACCACCTGAACCCCGGCAACAGAGGTCATGGACTGGCTACAGACGCAGGCCGGACCCGGTCAGAAGGTAAGAAGCAAGCGTGTGACTCGATGGCGTCCTTGTACTTATCTCTTGTCTTTGCGTGTGCTTGCTGTGCTTGTCTGTCTTGAATTGCTTCCTCCCTCTTCTTCATGGCTGGCATGGACGAGGGTCATCAAGGCAGCGCTGACACCCATCGCCTAGATTCGTGGATCGACATCTCCTCTCAGCCATCGTCGTCGTCACTCTCCTCGGCCGCCGACGAGATCGTAACCACGGGTCTTCGTGTCCACCAACTACCAGCCTCCCATCGTCGAAGACGTCAAAGGTCTGGGCGGCCCTCGCGACTCAACATCGCCAGTCGTGCTGGCAGTGCCGGCCCCGCCAGCAGTCAAGAGGAATATGAAGAGAGCGAGAGCGATGATGATCATGTTATAACGTCGTCGGGCGAAGCCCTCACACTGCCTCCTACGCATGCCAGAGATATTGTCGTCGAGTCTTCGGACGATGATGAGAACAGAACAGCCGTCAACTACCCCATCAACAACGATAATGTCTTCACGCCTCAGCCGAACGCCTTTTCTCATCCTTCGGGTTATTCTGCCAGACATGCCAGTCAACCTGTGCCAGGCTCATACTTTCCTGCTCAGCCTCAGCGCCGTCACTCAACGAGACATTCGTACCCATCTCGTGCAGAGGCCAGGGTCCAACATTCGCCCTTCAACATGCTCTCACCAAACCACAACGCTGCCGCTGATCACGAAGCTGCACTCCGTGCTAGTCTCTCCACCCTGCAGTCCTTTGCTGCCGCTGCCCGTGGACTGCCCAAGTCAAACTCTCGCACTACAGCTGATCCCGCTCCTCCGGCCTCGAACAGGATTCAGACAAACACACTACGAATGGTGCCTGCCTCTGTCCTCGAACATAACTCACCTCTCCTAGCTCCAGTTACTGAACCGACGTTCCAGCCGACCATCAGGCGTACATCCACGTCGACCTCTGCCTCTGTCGACGTTCATTCCACGAAGTCCGAAGGCAAACGAAAAGGAGCCTCTGGTCGCGGCTCTTCCAAAGAGCGTAGGGCGATCAAGAAACGCCGCAACTCTGGTGCTGTCTATGGTGCCGATGACATGACTGTCAGCCCTACCCTCTTCACATGGGTTGTCAGCGTGGGTGTGGTAGTTGTATTCAGCGCCATCAGCTTCTCCGCTGGCTACTCCATGGGCAAGGACGCCGGAAGATTCGAGGCTGGCATGTCTGGAACCGGCGAGGGAGCCACGGCCTGCGCTCGAGAAGCCGGCAAGAGCGGTCTAGGGTTTAGAAAGTCCAAGTTGTTCAGCATTGCCTCTGGCGTTGGCGTTGGTGCTTGAACGAGGTCTTCCGTGCTGGATGGGAGACGATGACGAAGATCTGAATTTTGATGAAATGCCGTGTTTTACGTGATTTATGGAAGGGATGGATGAACTCGAATGCGCATGAAAGAGAGGAGTACAGTACATGATTCAAAGGGGACAAAGCGAGGGCATAATACCACTGTGTTGATTTTCGAATGGGTTAAGGAGGATTTGATATACCTGGTCAGGAGTACTTGATATGCATAACGTATTGAGTTGAGAGCTTTCGTATACTTTACAAGTGTTTTCTGTGGTTGTTTTTCTATTGCTCGAGTTCAACTTGACTGAGTCGTGCTACAGAATGTGTGGTAATATGGTTGACATTCTGCAAGAGATGTGACGTTTTTACGCGGATAGCAATAGGCACCCATAGCACTGTCTGATACACCCAACAAACCATACACACATTCATATAGCGCCAATGAATATACTCAGGAAAGTGCTTGCAGTAAAGAAGGTCAAGGGTTGCAAAAACATACAATGTTAATTTTTAGACAGGGTCATACTATCAGCAAGCGACATGGTTTTGCACGATACTAGAATGGTAGCCTGAAGAGAAGCGATTTTAATTATATTATGTAGACTGGTAATATGAGCGACTACAACTCTGGTGCGCAAACAATCTCTCTAAAAGAGAAACCTTAGTATACTTCGCTTTCATCCTCCTCATACTTAATAGCGAGGAAGCCAACACGGAAGAGGAAGTTGTCGTTGGCAGGGTCCGAAAGAGCAGCTTGCGTATCGCACCAGGACTCGTCTTGAAGGTTCTGCTTGACCGTCACACTGTCCCCAAATGCCGACGTCGTGTACTGCAAAAGCAGTTTGCTTAGGTCGATGCCGAGGAAATGACATCTGAACTGGACTCGAATCTGTTCGTACAACAATGGCTCCTCAATCATCTGCCTTGGATCCTTTCTTAGCTTCTGGAGTTCGGACGGAGGGTCAATGTCTTTAGATCGAGCATGACTCATGGCGCGCTTGATTTCCGATCTCATGTACTCGGTTTCCAGATCATGGTCCCAAACAATAGAAAAAGACCTTGGGGTTGGAGCAATAGAGCCGGTCGGCTTCTCCGGACTGGGAGTAATATTCGGCAGAGTTGATCTGGCCGTGAGAGGAAGGTGAGGTCTCATCTCGACACTGCGAACAGTCGAGAAGTTGAGAGGAGCGGCCAGATGAATAGGCATAGAAAGGTTTGCGCTGCTGGCGGCAGTGACATGGCTTCCTCGCTTTGGCGCGACCGGAGTCATGGACGGAATGGTCGGACGCATCCACGTCGGCTTATTTTCATCTTTGACAGGGTGACCGGACTTGAAGTTATCGTTCTTGTATCTAGTGTCAAAGACCTTGGTGTTCAAAATGTTCCGCAGATGGCGAAGGAGCAGAAAACATCTGTTATAAGGTTCGAGGAAATGCTCTCCCTCCAATGGTGATAGAATCGGAGATCTCACAGGGTAGCTGATCTGAGGGCAGATGTGAGTGGGGTACGTTGTGTTGAGCTTCTGGCATTCATGTTGATGCTGTAGCTGGTTCTGCTTATCTGAAGCGGCAGTCATAGTGGCCAGGTCAGATTTCAAGTTGACCAAGACGATAGCGAGATGCTCGGCCTTTCTTGGATTTGAGAGACCCTTGCCATCAGATGTGAGTAGGGACCAGTCTTGGTCGATTGCTGCCGAGTCACCAAGGCGCGGAGCGTCGCGGATCAGGGTAAGGGCCAGGTCTCTGTTAAGTTTGTGGATGATGGGCTGGATAGCGACCATGGCGCGTAGAAAGGGCCATGAGATTGCGCAGATGTGGAGTTCAGGCATTGAATCAAACCCAAGGTAAGCAGCAAGCTTCTTTTCAGCGAGACAGTCGAAGAACGTCTCTGGGCGCATGGGATTTCCTGGGCTGTCATACGGAGAAGGAATGGGAGCTCGATCGTGGATGGTAGTGTCAATGTCATCTTCGTCAAATCTGATACGTTTGGATGGAGGAAGTTGAATTTGGTCGAGGTCGGGTTGTGAGTAGGCATTTGTCGTTCCTGAGGCGCTTGTGTGCTGACTCTCAAAGAATAGAGCGAGAGGCGAACGTGGAGGTGATTCAGCCATGCTGAGTTGGTTGACGGGGTGGGCCAAAAGAGTGAAGCCGGGTGATGTTCAAAACAAAATCAGATAGCGACGTGTGAGCCATGTGTAGCAGGCTCGACCGTGGCGCTCCTCCCTGTTGACGGGTCTTGAAGAAGAAAACAGGCTGTCACAATGCACAATCGCTTGGAACCAAATGAAACGCAACAGGAGATGACGGCGACAAAGCTCTCAACAGAGACGCGGATGGCTCAAGCATTAATTGTACTTTCTGATATTTACCAATGAAGGACTTCAGGTGGCCGAGATTGCAGGCCAAGTACACTCTTTCAGCACGAGTCCGAGTGGCAAACCTTGACAGAGATGACCACTACTCCTAAAGTCTCGAGGATGTATTACAATGTCGGGCTGTTTGTATGAGAACAGAAGGTCTCGGTTCTTGGAGTCGGTCGGTTGACAGATGTCAAACAGAGAGCACGGCAGGCAGCCGCTATGTAGCATTCTTGGCGACGACTCGAAGAGGGAATTGCCCGTCGATCGTTCGCGTCAAGTGGGTTGACCGCAACTGTTTCGCGACTCGCGACAACTTTGCCCTCTCTGTGGGTTTACTCCGTCGCAACCAATTGAGTCAGCCTCGTTCACACGAAATCCGTCCCGAACTTCACAGTCGCTAGAGTCGCTAGCCATCGCCTGATAGCCTGGGGTCTCGCATTGTCCGCGACAGACAAGTTTCAGTCGAATCTGGGGCGTACCCGAGACATTCAAACCATACCGAAGCCTTCGCAAAAAGCATCCTCTCGTAGCCAATAGCCATATTATCAAGAGCCAGGACAATCAGACACAGAGGCGCGTCGTCCGCTTCGTCGCCATTCCCTCGAGTCCCCTCATTTCAAGCCCCGGCCCTGGCCGCCAGTGGGCTACGGCTGGGGTTGTTTAGTCACTCGACACATTCCCTCCTTGTCCCCTACACCTCACTTCGTCAACCGCCATGGTCGCTGTAGCAGGAGCTGCGCACCGGGATCGCACACCCACACAGCGTCAACCCGCTCAACAAGAGACACAATCTACCCAGCAAGCCACTCAACAAGCCACCCAGCAGGCCACTCAACAAGACGAACCAGAACTCGATGAGGTCGAGGTTGCTGATGTCGTTTGCATTCTCCACCCATGTTCGCTTGCTGCCTATCAGGTCGTCGTCAATACCGCACTGAGAGCCCCTCAGCACGTACTGCAGAATGTCACCCCCAGCACCTACAGTGATGGTCTAAGCATGGCAGATCTTGAGAAAGAGGAGACTTTTCCAGCCCCTGCAGAAGACCAGAGGCATCCTCTGGACCTTGCTCTGCGCATGTCGGCCAAAGTGCACAATCCTGCCATGGGCTTCGTCTTTGGTCGCAACCCCAATGCTTGCGACGTTGTCATTGACACCGACACGGTCAAAAGAGTCAGTAACATGCATTTTAGGATTTACATGACTGACGCTGGCGTTTGCATGCTTCACGACATGTCCACCAATGGAACCATCGTCGACGGCAGGCTTCTGAGAGGTAGAGGAAACAGCAATTCCGCTACCATGATGCTTACCGCCGGCTCTGTCATTCAGATTCTGTCGACTAAGAGAGACGAGAGTTTGAAGTTCATTTTCCGCATTCCGTCACGAGACAACCACTATGAAGAGTATGGCAGGAGATTCGCCACCTACCTGCATCATGTCAACCTCGCAAAGGAGAAACAAGCACAGAACGGTCAAACTCAAGCCCCACGACCTGGTGCGAAAGGTCAGCCAAAGGGTCCGCCTAGTGCAAAGCCTATGCTGCTGCAAGGCAACCCTTTTGGTATGCATTGGAGCGGCGGCGAAAAATATAACGTCACTGGCCATCTCGGAAAGGGCGCTTTCGCTACTGTATACCGGCTCAACAGCAAAAGCAATGGCCAGATGTTTGCAGCAAAGGAGCTGGAGAAGAGGAGGTTCATGAAAAATGGTGTCATCGACAAAAAGCTCGACAACGAACTTCGCATCATGAAGGGCATTAACCACCCGCATGTCGTACAGTACATCGATTGCCACGATGTCAAGAACCATTTATACATCATCATGGAACTTGTACCCTTCGGTGATCTACAGCAATGGCTTGGAACAAATGGCCCTTTGCCTGAAGCTCTTGCCAAACCGATGGCGATCCAAGTCTTCGATGCACTGGCCTACCTACATCGCAACATGATCACTCATCGAGATATCAAGCCAGACAACATCCTTATTGCGGACACCAACCCTCAATCCTTCACAGTTAAGCTCTCCGACTTTGGGCTTTCGAAGGTCATTTCTGATAACGAGACTTTCCTCAAAACCTTCTGTGGTACGTTACTGTATTGTGCGCCAGAAGTCTTCCCTCATTACGATGCGCATTTCAATGTCAAAGGACGCAAGCGTGACCGCAAAGGCGCTTCTCAGCAACGAGGCAAGTACCACTCCTACAGTTCGTGTGTCGACATATGGTCTTTTGGCGGAGTACTGTGGTATGCTATGAGTACAAAACCACCTTTCGAAGGCATTGCAGACAACACTGGAAAAGCCATGTTCGAACGCATTGTCAGCACCAGCTTAGACACGACCGCTCTAGAGAAGCATCACGTCTCGGATGACGCTATTGATCTGTTAGAGGACATGCTCAACACCGATCCCGCCATTAGACCTTCGGCACTGCAATGCCTTTCATACCCATGGCTAGGTGGAGAAGCGAGTCAGATCCAGGAGGAGCCTCCATCGGGCCTTTTGACGATCGAAGAAGAGGATGCAGAGGGCGGCGCGGCCCATGATCTGTCTCAGTTGAGCATTCACGGAAAGTGGAACACGACAAAGGGCGTTGGCGTTGATTCTGGCGACTCGGACATTCTGGACCCTCGACAGTCGAAACGTTTCAAAAGTGGACAAATAGCTTCTCAAGCACTTGCGCCTTCGCAACAGCTAGCTCACCTCTTGCACCCGACAAATGCTGCCGAGGACCTTGCCGTCCAGGAGCTTGCAGCGGGTTCACAAGCTCCACGCCTCTTCGGCGAGGTCCAGCCTTCGTTGGTCAAGAGTTCAGGTGTGTTTGGCACTCAGCTTCAGAAGCCTCTGTTCGCGTCACCGCCAGGACAGCCGAGTGTAGATCCCTCAAGAGTACACAATGCGCAGAATGAGTTGTTCACGTCTGCTGCTAGTCATCAGCCAGAAGATCAACTAGAAAACGTTAGGAGGGCCACATCCGAGAGTGACTTGCATACCTCCCACAACTTCGCCAGTCTTGTGGGGGCAGAATCAGACATGCGAGACCTTAATATGGATTCCTCGCAGTCAGCGTTCTCAGCGACCGCAGACGAGAGCGAACCAACCACTCCTACTACACCGAACGACCCACCTCAGGCGTCCGTAGGCCAGCCTAGTGGAAGTATGGAAGAGACACCTCGTCAAGCTCAACCGGTTGAGAGAAAACTCTCCTTCAATCGACAAATAAGTCTTCCACTTTCTGCATCGTCTTTCTATGATCCTGCCGATCCTAGCACGCATTCCCTTGAATATGCATCTTCCGTCAGCGGTCATGACTTTAGAAGTCACAATCTTCTACCTGGAGCAAGCTTCCATTCACTACCACCAACGACAGCTAACTCTGGGATCGACTTCGAATACGATCGACCACTACATACAGTTGCGCAAACGCAGCCCGAGTTCATCCGCCCGGCACCTCGTCTTGGTCGTCTGACAACAACGTCCGACTCATTTTGCGCTGTGACTCTTGGCCTTACAACCCGCATTACGACATGGGGCCGTAGTCCGCTGAACACCGTCGTCTTCCCTGATCCGCTAGATACCCGCGTGCCTAAGCGCGGCATCATGATATACTTCCACGCCAAAGGCATCGATAAAGTGGAGAGATCCGGCGGAGACTGGACGAAGCTGTCCGACTTGCATTGCTTGATTGCCACGGATAGTAGTAATGGCATCTTCATCAACGATGTCAAGCTGAATGCCAAAGATTCAAAAGGCAAGCAGCTCTACGGTAGAGTCCACACTGGTGACGTCGTCACCGTCTGTCAAGGACACACCAAAGTGAACTTGCTGAAGTTCACTTGCGTATTTAACCATGGCCAGGCGAAGGAGCAGCGAATCGAAAATGGACCGGGATTTGAGGTTGAACAAATGGGATACGACTAGAGAAGGAAACCACAAATTATGTATATTTCACGACCGGCAAGAAACGAAGGGCATTTATGATATTTTAGAACACTGCAAAAAGGATGGATAGTCGCATCTTATTCTCGAACGTTTTTTCTTTCTTTTACATCTTGGGCAGGCACAGTCAAATCAGCGATGTAGATGATGCATTTACTTACATATCCATCGAATGTATTCGAGCAATCTAGACACTGAAAGGCACGAACCGCGCTCTCTGATCACGAACATTTGAAGATCTAGGAAGTTGTTATGGACTGTTCTTTCTATTTGTGAATGATTAAAGATGATGAGATAACGCCACTACCAATGCTGAATAACCGTAGGATGCAACTGTACTGAATCTACAAAGACCTCTACTTCTCAATCTGCGCCAGTGGGGTGGGATTAGGCGTCCTCAACCACTCGCCATTGAAAGCATTGATGAGCCAGTTGTTCAGTTCTGCAGCGCTGGTCAGTACATGATATAACGCTGGCAGGAAGGTGGTGGAACTTACTCTCATACACAACTCTGTTCGCGTTGTGGAAGTATATACTGTGATCCGAGTCGGGGAAAAAGTGCACGTCGTAGTTCTGCACGTTTGCCAGGTCTAGCTTGTCCAGCAGACTCAACGTGTTTTGGAAGTGCACATTGTCGTCAGACACACCGTGCATGACCAAGAACCTGACGTTCTTGGAAAGGGAGTCCACGTCTGAAATGGTTGAGTTGTCGTAGCCGATGGGGTTGTGCTGTGGTGTGTGCATGTAGCGTTCAGTGTATATACTGTCGTAGTATCTCCAATCCGTCACGGGAGCGACAGCCATGCCGTACTTGAAGGTACGACCGGCGTCTTGCTCAAGGGTCTTGAGAGTCATGAAGCCACCGTAGCTCCAACCCCATATGGCTATGCGTTCGGCATCGACATACTTCTTCGCAGCCCACATTTTGGCGGCGGCGATCTGATCGTGTGCTTCATAGTGTCCAAGATTACCACGGACGATGGTGCGGGTGGCGCGGCCGAGGTGACCGGTACCACGACCATCGAGAGTGACAACTATGTAGCCGAGCGATGAGGCGACGTAGGACTGGAAGTCGAGATGGAACTGGCGATCGACTTGCTGAGAAGCAGGACCGTTGTAAAGGAAGAAAAGAACAGGGTACTTCTTCCTCTCGTCGAAGTGAGGCGGGCGACGCTCAACAAGGTTCAGATCGAAACCGTCAACGTTAATGGTTTGGTAGACATTGATGGGCAGTTCTGTCTTAGTAACAAGCTCTCTCAAAGGCTTGTTCTCCTCGATGGTCATCTCCAGCTTATCGCTGTTGCTAGGAGTGTTGATGACCTTCTGCCATGGTATATCGGGGCCTTTGTTGGTCAGGAGTAGGTAACCTCCACCCTTGGAGAACGATCCAGAGTAGTATCCGATCTGGCTGTCATCGGTGATGGACTTGAGGTCCGATGCATCAAGCTTGACGCTGTAAATGTGGCGCTCGATAGACGATTTCCTTGTGGCTACAAAGTATACGAGGTTGTTCTTGAGATCCAATGCGGACGGAGCGTCGACAACTTCCCATTTGCCCTTGGTCAGCATAATTGGCTCTGGATTGTCCAAAGGCGTGAAGTAAGCAAGGTGGTCGTAGCCATCGTGGATGACGGTGTCAATGTAACCATCGTGTGCTCTGCCATTGGCGGGGTCGGAAGGAATGTACGTCGTTGTTTGAGAAACTTCAAACCAACCTCCATCAAGGGCATTTACATCGAGCTCTCGGACGGTCTTTCCTTCTCTTCGCTCGGCATCGATCAAGACAACCTTGAGCACATCACTCTCACGGTTGGTCTCGCGAATGATGACCTTGCCACTACGGCCAGCCCATGTGACCTCGGTGATCAGACGGTCTTTGTCCTTGAAGTCACCTTGAATGGGAACAGTAAAGACCTGGCTTTGAGCAATGTCGTATAGCTGCAGGGTAACGATGGACATGGGGGCACCAGCTTTAGGATACTTGATCTTGCGCACCTCCGGGTAGTTCTCCTCTCCAGGCTTAGGTTGCTTGCCGCTAGGTCTTGAGAAGAAGTACTGAACAGGGTATTCAGGTACAGCGGCCTCGTCGGTGCGGAGGAAGGCAAGGTATTTGCCATCGCCAGACCACCATGTAGCCTTGTTGCTCGAGAAGACCTCTTCTTCGTATACCCAGTCCGGGACACCGTAGAAGAGTTGAGCACCGCCATCAGTTGTGATAGACTTTACTCTGTTCTCAGAGAGCTTTCGGATGTACATGTTGTTATCTCTGGTGAAGACGATGGCATCGCTATTGGGAGACCATGAGGCAAACTGAATTCTCTTGTTAGGCTCAGCAGGATCAAGAGGCTCAGCAGTCTGACTGTCGACGTGAAAGATCCAGTATCTGCCGGTATTTGAATGTCTCCAGTTCTTCTGGATGTGAGATTGAATGAGGACGTATTTGTGATCGGCGCTGGGCCACACATTACTCGGACTGATAGCCTCGCCTTCATGGTAGAAACCGCCGTTCTTCATCAATGTCTTACTGTGTTGCTTGGAGGCACTGGCGTCCTGCAGGTATCTGACCTCCTCGACGACCAAGTAGTCTCTACCTGCTTCTCCCCACTGCAACAGCAGACCATCTTCTCCTTGAGCACCTTCGATCCATGATATTCCGTGGCTCTTGGGGTAAAACTGTCCTTGCAATACTTGCTCCAGGGAGATCTTCTGGCCATGACCAGCCGTCTTGGTGGCATGGGGATCGTGCGGGCGACTCGCAAGCGATTTATGGGAGCCGGAGCTAATGAAGAGGGCTAGGGCGGCGAGCCAGCCTACAGCGGCTATCGAGGCGACAATGTACAGAATGCGACGAGCCTTGGAGTCGATGCCGTGCGTCTTGTGTCTCCATGCTGCTCTATCATCGAAGTCGAACTCTTCAGAACGCGGCTGCGAGTATAGCGCTTCTTTGGCCTCGATGGAGTTTGGATGGCCTGACAAGTGTTCTAATACAAGCGAAGTGGTGGATATAGATGATGCGGAAGGTCTGGGTTGGTCACTGTCTTCTGTCTGGTTGGCATCGTGCCTGGTCAAAGGCAGCGCTTCTTCGTCGTCACGGAACGCCATGACAGGCAAATTCCTTTTACATAAAATACAATGTGTAGAATGCTGAGTGCTGAGTGCTGCACTATAAGAAAATCGGTCTAGAGAGACAAGATCAAGCACAAGAGAAGCGGCATCCAACTTGTCCAGCGAGGCTCCTATCCCGAGTCCTACAACGGCAGCCACCATGGTCCATTGTCGCGTCGAAAGCCTTGGCACCCTCCCCATTCAGCACCTTTTGCGGCCTCCTTCTCTGTTGCAAAATTCAATGCTTGCGGAGGATATTTTTGGAATAAAGGAAAGAACAGAGAACACGAGCCAATGCCTTGTGTAGTCGAACAATGCAGCCTCAAGGGCATGTGAAGGTGTTGGTGTTGAGTGGCATGCTGTCTTGGCTCCATTTCACCTCGGTATAGCACATGCCAACCACCGGACACGAGCGCAATTGGAAAGCATGATTGTCTAGGCCCGTAGCTACTTTATCAACCAACCCATTTCTGATACCATTACCGTCCAAATATCATATTTCTAGTGGATTCGCAAGTAGTGTCTGCTATGCTGCTCAGCAATCTGGCAACAATTTATTGAACTGGAACTGCTTCCGAGTGAAGCCGCTTCTTACATCTTCCGCTGCCGCTCAGACACCTCTCCTTCACTGCGTCTGCTCAGAACAATCGAGCACATCCAGCACGGCCACAACGCGTGACGATCTCAATAATTTGCTGAGGTCTTCATTCTTCCCTTCGACAACAGCCTTACCCAATCAAGAACTTACACGTCTCGGCGCATCAACAACGACATCATGTCTCTCAATCTCGAAAAGCAGCTTCTCTTCGTATGTTACTCGAATAACTGACTCTTGTCAAGTACTCTCGCTGACGATCTCTAAAGTATGGTTCTTACCATCACAATCCCGTAAAGTCTTTGACCAATCCCGGAAATATTGTTCAATTCCTAACCTCGAACTAAGATCAATGTTGCCATCCACATCACTTGCGTTCCTCTGATTCTTTTGACCGCCTTCCTCTTCGTCAGTTTCATCAATCTCGAAAACACCAAGACTTTCTGCTAACGATCTCAGTGCACAAACACCCCTGCAGTTCCTCTTCCCAGTGCCATCACCATCCCCAACTTGCCCGCCAATCTAGGCACCATTGTAGCCACGCTCTACTCTACTCTCTACATCCTGATGGAGCCTGTTGCTGGAGGAATGCTGGCCCCCCTTCTTCTCTCCGCCACTGCTTACGCTAACCACCTTACCTCAACCTACGGTATGACGGCCAATTACTATGCTCTCGGTTTGCACATCTTTGCTTGGCTCGCTCAGTTCGTTGGCCATGGCATCTTTGAAGGTCGTGCTCCTGCCTTGCTCGACAATCTCGTCCAGGCTCTGTTCTTGGCCCCTTTCTTTGTCTGGCTTGAGGTTCTGTTCTTTCTTGGATACCGCCCCGAGCTCAAGGCCAGACTCGACCAATCGGTAGCCAAGGAGGTGGCCAAGTTCAAGGCTTCAAAGACCTCGAATGGCAAGACCAAGGTCAATGATACTACCAACGGTGCAGCTCACTGATGCAATCATGGATCTTCCAACATCATGCACTGACCGATCGAACGTGTCATTGGTCAGAGCGATTCTTCTCGGGCATATGCTGGTAATAAATCCAGAAAGGAAAAGCTCATCGATGTGTATGAAAGTTGGATTTGGCACAGCTGGTTACTGGAAAGTGAGTGATTGACAGCTTGATCAGGCGGTTGGCGATGCAATGAAATGCAGGCTTCCTGATACATGATCCTGGCAGAAGATAGAGTGCAGACGCCGTAGAGAGACGAATGCTCTTCACAGTCGAAAAGTCGAGGCACCCAAAATGAGACACACGAGCGCACTGGCGCCTATTCCAATTCATCATTGTTCTCATGTTTTATTCTCGTGATAAGGGAAGCGTATCGTCACAACTTGCATATCTGGTAGGCTCAGAGGTGGTAGACTTCATTCTTCTTGTTGAAACTCAAATTCGTTCAGATTCGTCATTGACATAAAGACGAAGATACTGTCAGAACTAAACACCACCCTACCCCGGCCAATTAGTAGATGAGGTTATCGGTCTCAAGCGAGCGGTTCCTGTCGTAAACGAGTCAGTATATTGAAGGGTTTTGGTGTCTGGAAAGATTCTTACCAGGTGAGTACGGGTTGCGGCTGCTTCTTTGAATGCTTGAATGATGATTCCGCGCGTCCTCTCGTCACGGACCTTCACAGTGACCGGCATGTCATGTCCTGGGTTACCAGGCATCTCTCCAGCAAAGTCGCGTGGGTCCAGAGGCAACTTTGCGGCAGCGCTGGGAGCAATTTTGAAACCCCAGAGCAAGCGCATGATGGCTACAGCAAGAGAGCGTTCAGCCACATGATATCCAGGACACACTCGTCGTCCCGAGCCAAAAGCGAAGTGATCTCTGTCACGCACATTGCTTGCGTTGATGCTTTGCATGGTGTTCGTGTGGTCGTCGGAGTATCTCTCGGGCCAGAAACGATCAGGGTCTTCGTGGCGATCGGGGTCGTGTTGTATGGCCCATGCGTTCAAGTGTAGTCGTGAGCCTTTGGGGATGCGGTAGCCGCCATATTCGAGATCACGGGTCGTGGTGTGCGGATGCCCAAGACTCACCGGAGGACGCCATCTCCATGTTTCTTTCATCAGACACCGCACATATGGTATTTTTTCAAGATCTTCAAACACAGGTAGACGATCTTCAACGACACTGACAATCTCTTGGTGACCCTTTTCCTGGACATCTGGGTAAGTCATCATGGCCTCCAGGAATGACCAAGTCGACATCTTGCTGGTGTCTGCAGCCCCGATGATGAGTTGGAGTGACAGATAGGCGGCTTCTTCCACGCTGCCGAAGCCGAGATTCTTCTCATCCTCCAAGACACGCGGGAGGAAGGCATCTTGCATAATGTTGCGAGACCTCCCTTTCTTGATTCGCATAAGACGTTCGATGCACCAGTCCATATCCCGCTTGAACCTCCGCCGAGCATCACGCTCCCAAGGCTTGAGGAACAATGGAAGATTGTCGAGCCACGGCAAGATATCAACGACGTGGTTGCCGGGCAATGTACCCTGGATCTGTGCCAGACCAGTCTCGAAAATATAGTCGATCGTGGGATCATTTGTATCGGGTATGTCCAAGCCGAAGGTCTGCGAAGCAAACGTGCTATATGTATATCGTCCGATTGCAGCAAAAAGTTCTTTGCTTTCACAGCCAATAGTCGGATTATTGGCAAGCTCTTGCATAAACTTGGCAGTCTCATAATGAAGAAATGGTAAACCAGCGTCTGCTCTCAGTATACTGGTTAGACCAGAGTGAATGACTTTGCGTTGATGTTTCCAGCGAGGGTCGCTGGCATTGAGCAGCAAGACATTGAGTTGATTGCATATCTGCTCGTTGGACACAATCCAGCGAGGACGTTCGGCCGTTTGAGCGGATGCCTTGTCAAAAATCTCCTTGACCGCAACATCAGAGTTGATAAAGTACTCCGTGAATGGACCAACACGGACGCGGAATATCTCTCCATGTTCCTGAGCCCAGCGTTGAAAGAGCAAATGCTGCTGGCCGACTTTGGAGGCAGCAATCACCTCAGCCATGTTGCCAACCAGAAACGAGCCAGATGGCTGAGGCGGTAATGGTAGAAGAGTTCTTTCATGTCTGTGATTCTGTAGCTTTCTGATAAGAGCTAAAATTCCAATAACTCCCAGAAGAACAATACCGGCTTGGATGCTGATAGGTAATCGAGTGATAACTTCCATGTTCAAGCAGGACAAAGTGAATTTCCATAGTGTGGTCTCTTTGGTACTGACTTCGTGCTTTTATATATGTACATCTGATATTTGACCTAACCATATGTATTTCAAACATAAGGGGAGCTCGGATTATGAAGATGCCGTTCCGGTTGATATTAAGGTTGCGTCTCCGCTCACGACCCCAATGCGGGGCTGTGGGGATAGTAGTCGAGACACTTCTCTGTCAAGAACACCACAATTGCAACGACCTGGTCCAGTTTTCACGGTTGTAATCGATCCGGATTCCGAATGAATTGTGAGTAGCCCAAGGTGGAATTCACAGATTTGCTTCCCTCTGCCGGCTGGCCTCAGAGTTTGGCGTGTATGTTCCTTTCCACCAATAGATTCTCCATTCTGTTTTGCCATTCCCGGATCATATCCTCGTCAATGGCATTCCCGTCGTAAGAGACATTCGCAGCGATACCGTCATCGTCGCCCCAAACTCCAACAAGAAATTCGCCGTCGCGCGCGCGGACGTTCTGTTTACTAGAGCGGTAGTCTGCCACAAAGGCATCTTCGCCCTCACCAAGCTCTCCATCGACATCGAACTCTCCTTGACGCCATCCAGACCTACCCACCGAACTCACACCACACGTAGCCATGCTTCCGTTCTGTGATGCAATCAGGTCGCCTTGAGGACTATGATTTCCGAGGCTGTGTCGAAGTTCCTCTGGGAGTTTTGACCGTAGTCTTTCCATTGCCCCGACATAATTCATTGCGATGACTCGGCCTGCTCCTCTAGATCCCATGTAAGCAATTGAATCTAGTTCCTCTGCTTTTGCACGCTTCTGATACAATCCCAGTTGGCGATGTGCCTGTCTAACCAGAATCTTGAAACGAGACTCGAGATCGAGTGATGATGGTAAGAACGGAAGTACCACACCATCCGAGAATGCCAGCATCATCGAGTTAGGCGCTTCATGGTGTTTGAAGAACGGCCGTGGATTGATAGGGAAGCTGCCGATGAAAGGACGACGCGATTCTGGCGCTTCGTCTGGGTGCAGGTCCTCATGGAGAGACATCATGACCATGGCGACAAGCACAAAAGCACCTGCACCAATGCTCGTACCCGCATCGCGACACCATCTATGCAGCCTCTGGGTGGCAGATTTTGGAACCTTTGCCATGCATGTGAAGGTGTTCAATGGGGGGTTGACACTGTAGTCCAAATACGAATCGTAAGTCGGAGGCATTGCCATGGCTTCCTTCAAAGGAGTGACCCGGCGCAGTGGGTTTGGGAACGCTGCCGGCATCGGCTTTTTTACATGTCGAAGTACGAGCGTCAGAAGCCAGAACCAGCGCTTCTTTGCTATCGAGCCAGATATACGAGGATATAGATCTTCTTGAGGTAATGGGAGTCGAGATTGAATGGATTTCTGAGGTAACAGGCTGTCAACGGCGTCTTCTAAGATCGCTAGAGGCGTATTCAAGAGGTTGACAAAGTGACTCAACCAAGTGAAATTCGTCAGTCCATCCGTGATCTGGTGGCCTTTGACAAAGAGAAACTTCAAACTAGTCTTCGAGTCTGCTGTATCATCGATTGGGAATACGAACAGCTTAGCAAGAAACTCGTCAGCATTCACCACACGACCTGTGTTCTGGGCATGTCGGTAGAATTTGGCAAGTCCATGTTCATCCACAGGCGGCTCAACGAAGGCTAAGGCTTTGGTGGCATCTGCGATGGCATCCTGAGAGCCTTCGGGAGGGCAGATCATGAAGAAGCGTGTTTGAGAAGCATTTCCAGCAGTCATGAAGGGTTTCCGACCCACAGCACGAGCTAGCAGAAGGACGTGGGATAAGCGGAGGACAGTCCATGCCAGCGTGATTCTCTTGCGGAGCTGCTCATGTGACAGACAATGTTTGACTTGGAGTTCGAGCAATGCATTGACATCGGCACGACCTTCGTAGTATATGCCATCAGAATCAAAAGCTGTCTCTACTATACCTAAAGGACGGTAGAAACAATGTTTGCCATCGTCTTGTGCCTCGTGCCATTGATGATAGTTTGAGGCGTATTGATCGAGCCAGTGAGCTTGTTTCATGGGTGGTGATATCTAGATGCGAGGTTGTTGTGTGTGCAAATATCGCCTCTCGATTAGTCGCAGTGGTAGTGTTCGATCACAGGTTTCTCACGCATCAAAAGAAAAACACCTACTTACCCCTCGAGACGATGAGGTAATCGAGACTTTAGCCGTCCACATCGCGACAAGTTGAAGTCATCACAGAAGAGCATTTGAGAGGAGGTCACTTTGTGAAACCAAGCCTAGTTAGCTCTTCGACGAGACGGTTGGACATGACAGCAAGCAATCGACAAGTGCAACGCGCGTGGTTTGATGTGAAGAAAGTTGCGATAGTAAACAACTGGAAGGTCGAAGAAGCGCGCTTCCAAAAGCGGAAAGTGGCGTCATGCTCGTGCCTTCAACTTCCAAGATGCACATTCCTCTTTCCTCACCGACTCGACTATCAACTTGACATCCTTAAGCACACCGCGACTCAGATTTCGATCCTTCTATCATCATAGTGTCTCTAACCTGCAGTGAATCAAGATGAGTGAAGAAGCAGAGCTCCGCGCCAAAATCGCGGCACTTTCAGGTGAGGACAGTCGCATCACACTTCTGGATGGCTCTGACCTTGTTGCAGGGCGTATCAACCAGCAACGACAATCCGAAAGCGCACCTCCCACGCCGACCTATGGCCCGCCGGCTGGACGTGGCTCGGGCTACTATCCAAGAGGTCGTGGAGCTGGATGGGGTGGTCAATACGTGCCTGATCGCTATGCGCCATACCACCAGCCTCGCGGCTACTCGCACAAATCCGCCTATGCTCCCTCGTACCGCAATCGCTCTCTCGTTGTTAACAGCTCCGTTGGATCTCCTGCCGGTCAGCAAGCCTCTCCCGCGACGCCTGCTCTCACCCCTTCCGACGGCTTCGTCGTCAAGCGCGACCGTCACATGCAGCTGATCAACACCTCCGTCTACGACCAAAAGACACAACAGCGCCAATCAGAAATCGAAGCTACATTGCAAGAGAAACAGCGATTGCGTAACGCAAAAGAGAAGGCCAGGGTCATGAACGCCTTTCAGCCTCAACAGGCCGCCTCGACTACTTACGGCGCTCCTTCAACTGCGCAACCCGCCGCCGTGCGAGACATTCAAATCAACAATCTCAGATTCCGTGTAGCTGCTGACGGAAGCAAACTAATCCGCATGTTCGGTGAGTAAGCCCGTTCAACACTTTCGTGCACCCTCTCACGTGTATAGACGACTCGAACACGGATCCTGGAGCAACACCCAAGACCACCAAGGTAGCTGGTGTGACCTTCCATAGGAGTAAGCACGGTAACCTTTACCGCGCTGGTCTTGTGAAGAAATCGATGAGGTACTGGAAAAAGAGTCAAGAGATTTGGGAAGGACAATTGTTGATTGATCTGGTGACAACAGGGAAGACGACATCAAGAAGAGCTCGGAATTGTGTCCGATATTCACTGCTACGGGTACCGAATACTCCAATCGCCATACTAGCTGGTCCTTGCGCGACGGATCTGAACGAGAGCGATCATCTCAACATGTCCGTTGGTAGGCCTTTTGTATCTTTACTGACTTTTGTTGCAGGTATGTGCGCCCACGGCAACCGCTGCCGCTACACACACGATCCGAACAAGATCGCTGTTTGCAAAGAGTTCCTTCGATCTGGCCGTTGCGCTGCTGGTGATGCTTGCAACCTTTCCCATGAAACCACCCCTCACCGTGTCCCTGCTTGCACCCACTTCCTTCGCGGCAACTGCACCAACCCGGACTGTCGCTATGCCCACGTTGCTGTTAACCCTGCTGCACTCGCATGTCGGGCATTCGGAACGATTGGCTACTGCGATAAGGGTGCTGAGTGCACCGAGCGTCACGTATTTGAATGCCCGGATTATGCTAACACAGGTATATGCCGTAACAAAAAGTGCCGCCTTCCCCATGTCGACACTGCTGGCAACATGCGTAAGGCAAAGTCAGCAGCAGAAACTAAGATGGACGAGGCAGAGACGTCAGATCTTTCCAGCGATGAAGAGAGCTACGATGGAATTGACTACGACGATGTAGATTCGGACAATTTCAGTGACAATGAAGTCATGGGCGGCACTAATGAGGGCGACCATGAGCTCTCTCAGCAGCAAGATTATGTTAAATTCTCTTGATCAGGTTCGCCACGAAGCTTTGATTCTTCGACAAGCATGTCATATCAGATGGCAAACTATAGATGTTTTTGGCGGATTGCATAGGTCAAGGAGCCAATTGGCATTTTCGGAAAGACAGCCTTGAGTGGCAAGAAAGATTCTAAAAGCAGAATAACGAGGAAGACAGAAAGAAATGTTAGTCCAGCAGAGAAGAATAATGATAGCGAGAAAGAAGAGGAAATGTAATTGAGAAAAAGATTATCCTGCTGTATCTTGACGAGTCGTGGTCCAATTCAAGTGACGAATGCTGAGCAATGTTCCAACATGGAATTGCGAGAAGGATTTCAGGCTGCATGTTGGAGTGTGTTCCAAGGCCTAGGATATTTTAGGAATACACATGACAAGCGGAGAAGGAGGATGGATGAAACGCTTGGCCGGATCAGCACAGCCGCAAGCGCTGCCTTTGAACAAGTCACGACCATGGCCAGCATTGCCCGTTTGACCTGTCCATGGCTGCCATACAGAAGACGACCAAGCCGAAACCTCCCATCTACCGACTGTCTCGACATTACCTGAGGATCCGCTGACACACGTCTCACTCCCAAATCGTATACACCAACTCCCGTAACCATCTTCACCATGCCTCTGCGAGACGTGCTCAAGAAGCGCTCCAACATCCAAGGCGATGCAGCAAGCACCCGTAGTACTAGTTCCAACTCTTTGCCAAACCTGCCAAATCCTATACCCGAGTTCACCTTCATGCGTACCACCACACATGAGCAAGAAGTCATTATACCACCCTCATATCCTGGCGACGAGGTCCCTTCAACTCCCGAACAAGTGCCCGCCGAAAAGAAACGCCGCAACATCTTTCGCAAGAGTAGTTCCAACTTCGTGTCGACCCTCTCCAACAACAGTACCCTCCCATCCCACTCCGAGGAGAAGGAGCCGCCAGCTGCACTTCCAGTACGGCCCAAGAATGAGCGCAAGCTCTCAGAGAGACTGCACTTTGGCAGATCAAGGGGCCTCTCCAAGAGCGAGAGCAGTTCCCATCTGCCTACCGACCTGGGAGATGCGCCCCAAAACACACCAGCACCCCTGGATCCTCCAGACGCCAAAGGCAGAGTGAAAGAGACAGAGACCAAAGAGAACAAGATGCAGCGTGAAGCACAATGGGAGAAACGAGCTACTATGATGGCCCTGAAGAACCCCATCCTGGACGGCGAGAAGTCAGAGTCGGGCGAAAAGAAAACCCACCGAAGGAGTACTTCGCTCGAGGAAGGCGAAGCCGATATCCAAGAAGCCATTCGTTTGCACGAGCAAGGCGATCTAGAGCGCTCGACGGAAATCTTTGGGAAACTGGCAGATCCTAATGGCGCGAACAATCCGCTCTGCCAGGTACTCTATGGACTTGCTCTACGGCATGGTTGGGGCATCACTCCATCTGCAGATGCTGCGATTCACTATCTGAGTCTGGCAGCTTCAAACAGCGCAGCCATCGAGTCAGCCGCCTTATCCTCGGGCTCAAAAGCAGGCGGTGAAGCAAAAGGCGAGCTGGTCCTCGCCATTTTCGAGCTGGCCAATTGCTTCCGCTACGGATGGGGCATCAAAGTAGACAAAGTAGCCGCGAGGAATTACTACGAGGTTGCTGCCAATCTCGGTGACCCTGACGCTTTGGAAGAAGCAGCCTGGTGTCACATGGAAGGCTTTGGCGGGCCCAAAGACAAGGTAAATTGTTCTTGCTATATTTTGTCAATGGATAATGTGCTTATACAATTTTGCAGTTCAAAGCAGCACAATATTTGCGGTTGGCTGAAGGCGCTGGTCGCAAAAATGTGGGAAGCAGCTGGATCTGGAAAGACAAGTATAATTCGCCAACGAAGTGAGACTGATGAGCATTGAACTTCTACTATTGCGACTATACCGAAGCAACATGTAGCTATCGGTGTATCGCCGCAGTATTGGTGGCTGCTTCGTGTTGCTACCCTTTCTGGAGGTGTCCTTCGTGTATCAGTTGTCACAACAAGCTTCATCGCGTGACACTGGTCGTCAGCTATAGAAAAAGAGTGCTTACCGTCTGGGTCTTACACAGCGTTACTGTGGATCTTCATGGCGCTCTCTCTAACCAGTGGAAGTATGTCGCAGGACCTTTATAGTCAAAGTACCACACTGTCCACTGAGGCACTCAGGCGGATGCGCAAAGGATGGGGATTTGCTTCAAAGCGAAAACATTATATGATCATTTAGCTAGCAGTGGTATAGTGAATAACAAAGGATATCTCTGAAAAAGCAAAGAGGCAAAAAAGCGCAGAATTACATGATTAATGCAAATGAAATGCGAAAAGTGAAGAAGAGAAAATGAACAGTTCAATCTTCCGTCCCGGCATTGCTTTTGGCCTCCTCTCGATCATGCCTCAAGTCTCTGCTCCACTCTCCTGCTGTGGTGTCGACTTGCGTGGGGCTTACAGGGCCAGAGTTCTTGGAGTCTGCATTCGCTTTGCTGACGTCCACATCCATGCCACGCGAACGTTTCTCGTCGTGGAAGCTGTCGGCCAGATCGTCATTTGTTTCCTCCTGGTCCTCCGGCTTGTCTTCGCAGCCAACCGGTGTTCGGCACTGCATGCGAGCTCCTTCTGATGCCGTGGCCCAGATGACATCTTTGACTTCTCTGCCGACCTTTTCGATCACGTCCATAGCCCAGATGACATCGAGATGCTCGTATCCTTCGATGATCTTCTTGTGCACGACATTGACGTAAGGTTCGCGGCCACGATCGAAGCGTCTCAAGAGGCGTCTTCCATCAACCAGATCATCGTTTCCAGCAACCCACATGGCCAGTGGAGGAAACTGTTCGTTATACCAAGCATACTTGCCTCGCTCTTCGCTCTTGTCCCGATCCTCATGAGGAAGGCCTGAATGATCTCTGCCAGAGCGTTCTTCGCCGCTTCTGTCAGGAGACTTCTCGGTATCGGTATGCTCACCATCATAGTATCGACGAATGACTTCATCCTCTTCCTCGTCCTCTTCGTCTTCCATACGACCTTCCTCTCTCGTGGCAAGGATACATTTCTGCTTCGCAAAGCACTCTCTTCCGAGCCACCAGCGCATGCTCTCAGCACTGACATAGACAGGTGCGAATTGGAACATGCGATCACGCAGATCCATCTCCCATCTGGTGTCGGTCCAGTTGAACAGGAAAGCAAAGACACGATAACCCATTGCACCGTAGAACTTGGCTGGTAGCAGCTTGTGCATCCGCATCATAAACGGAATGAAAGCATGAATACCAAAAACGCATCGGAAGAAGTTGGGATTGATCACGCGCATAAACTTGAAGTATGCCTTGCCGATCAATGGTCCAGCATAAGCTGCCGGCGCTAAAGCGCAGAAGACTGAGATCTTCTCGCCAATATCTGGACGTTGCTCTTTGGCGAGGGCAACAAGGGTCTGTGTAGTGCCTTGAGAGTGGCAGACTAATCCCAGCTTCTCGAAGCCAGTTTCTGAAAGAACACGCGAGACGAGAGCTGGGAGATCCAAGACACCCATCTGACGAATATTCCAAGACCACATGCGCGGATCAGCATAATCCAGTAAAGTGTGTCGCGGATTGAAGCCGCATCTATTGTTCCCGAGCCAGACGTCGTAACCACTCTTAGCAAGGTAGAAGGCGAGACTATCGTCATCAGTGCAACAGTAAGCACCGGCACTTTGCAGTAGGCCGTGGATCATCAAGACGGGGTACTTTTTGTTTCCTGCTGCGAAACCACGTTCGGCCTCACCAAACTCTGGATCTGATTTGGTGGTTTCGAAGGCATCCGGTCCACGAGGGCCATGGGCAGCTGCCGATACTGGACGGTACTCTCGAGGGTTATATACATGCCATAGCTCAATGATAAAGCCATCTTCGGTTTCAACATCGAAAATCTCGACGTCCAGGCCTACACGGCGGGCGTAATATCCAGGATCGCATACAAGAGGATCGGGACCGCCCTCTGTGGGTACGAATTCACCATCTTGCGGAGGCGAGGTCTCCACTTCAGCTGGAGTTGTAGGAGGCTTGCCTTTTGCCCAGTCGCGATTTTCTTTTGCACGAGTTTGTTTCCGTCGTTGTTCTTCCTCAAAGAATGGCCTCCTCTTATCTGGGTTCTTGAATTGAAATCGTAGTCGGAGGTTTGCGAAGGCGAGCGGGATGCTAGTGAAAGCGGCACCTAGAACGATGACCAATAGGAATAGGAAAGACAAGACGGAACTGGTTGTTCTGAAGAAGGCGCAGTGTAGTGTCCTCATAAAACTCGGGGGACCATAGGTAGGAAGAGGTGGGAACATGGGGTTCGTCCGTGAAGGGGGCACGGCTGATCTCAGAGAAGCGCTGGGTTCGCTGCTCAGCCATGCACCATCCTTTTCGAGGATGCCATGTGTCGTACCATCTCTGGCCTGGCGAGTGCTGTATTTGACGGGGATGCCGCCATCTGACTCGCGATCTTCGAGCTGGTCCTTCAGACGATTGAGTTTCAATGCTTCATCTATAGGCACTGCGGGCAGACGGCTGCCGTTAGCGGTTACAATGACAGGATCCTGAGCTGTCACGAATTTGGCTTCGACAGCCTGGGTTGAGTCGGAATGGCGTTTCCGTTCCTGCTCGGGCGTGTATTGGGCAAGACGCTCGGCTTGTTGTGCGAACTCGATAGCTGCCTCTGCTTTTGAGATGACTTTGGTCGAGTCGGGACCAGTCTCCCGTTTCGAGTCTGACGAGACATGTGGCATGTCGGTCAAGGTGAGTGTGTACAGCCAGACAGTGGTATATGAGAGACCAACATCAGTCGCAGGGCAGGAAGCGGACTGGGATATACAAGAGCAAGGAGAGACAAATTAAAGAATAGGAGGCTCCGGGCGGGAAGAGGCAGGGATCGAGTAGTCTACATGCAAAAGCAGCAACAGTGCTTGCTCGTGCCGGTTGCAACATGGAACCAAAACATGGCTGAGCCGCATGTACTTTTTCGATGAATGACGCAGGTCAAGCCATGCGCTTCCTGATTATCGACCCGATCGCGCTGATCACCATCACCTCGCTTGAGTGTCTTGTCGCAGACTCTGCAGACAGTGAGCAGCCACCTTGGATCAGAATGCAATAACAGAGCGCGGCTATGGCATTCATGCTTGGATGCTTCACATGTCAACGAGTCAACGACGACGCCGATGCACGATGGTTATGTCCGAGTCTACCGTCTCCACAGATGGATAGCCTCTTTGGGAAGGCGGTGCCGGCTGTTTTCTACTGGCATGTCACTTGTGTTATTAGGTTGATCAACCCTCGAGATTCGATGCTCGTCACTTGCTCTCCATCTCATGGTCTTGGGTACTCTTGTCAGGGCGACAGGTAGGTCCGAGTACTCGTTGGCAGCCGTGGCCTTGTCCTCTCTCGATGGTTCAACACTGCAGAGAAGAGGCCGGCGCGGCGATAAGCACATGTGCGTACCTATCTTGCCAGGCCGACCTCGGCTGTTCGGGAGAGCTTCCCCATGGCAGGTTACCGAGCCCTGCGAACGTGTACAGTACACTTAAGCAGTCGCCAATGTTCAAGACACAGCAACGCACATAGCTGGATTCCAACTTGCCCAGCTGCTAGTCACCTCGTCGCATGGCTATGGCCTACAAGGAAGCGACGCCGGGCTCCCTGAAGCGCAAGAGACGGCCCGCCAGGAGAGCAGACAAAGCGCCCATTTCTGGTCATGCCCACCTCGACAGCAAACTCAAGGGAGAGATCGCCCTGCTTTCCCATGACCTGGTCGACGACTTGTTTCCTGCCTCGTCCCCAGACTCTGGAGAAATCCATCATGTCGCCATCACTCCCTGGGCTCCGTCTTCTGTCGTTGCCGATGCAGCCACCCAGTGGGTCATCATACCATGCAGAAGACTTCCTCGAGGCCATCCCGACCTGCCGCACTCTTCAATCAGAATCTCCATCTTCTCCCACGTAGCACAAGCTCTGCAGCGAGCACTGCACGCTCAGTCACCCAATCGCTCTCTTCGTCCTGCCTCGACCCTCGAGATCTGTCTCACCCAAGTCGTCGCACTACCCTTGGACGTCATTTACGTTTCGCTAGATTCATCGCCTTCCGAGAGTGCCAATGGACTTCAGAAAAATAATGCCAACGCTTCTCTGCGTGTTACGAAGGCTGGGAGAGACAAACACTTGACAGCGCCTGCCGCAGTCGACTCTGACCAAGCAACCCGCGCTGTACGGGACGCTTTGGATATTGCACGCGTCGTAAGAGCTGGTGATACTTTATCCCTCATGTTGGCACACCCTCAGACACAAGCCTCTGCTTCTCCTGCCTTGATCACAGCCTGTGAACCTGTCTCTCAAGGACTCGTAACCTCGACAACACAAATAGTCATCGTCTCGCAAAACGAGCGCCGTAAAAAAGCGTCTCGCTCCGTAACCTTTTCTCAGCCAGACGAAGATACTGCCAACGAAGCATTCTACACTGCCGCCGAAGATGGCCCACACTCATCGACAAATACTGATACTGTGCAGGACTCGGACTTGGCTTCTGATGACCCTCTGTCAGATTTGGGTGATCTCTCGGACGATCCCGATGATATGATATCTTTGAGCTCGCCTTCTATTGGATCTCAGCCCTCGGGCATCCTTTCTGCCAGATCCAGTGCGACCCCTAAACTCTTCGGCAGTCAGCGTGGCATCAACACCCCTGGATCTGTGTTTTCATCAATGACCTCCACAACCATGAGGGGGGCTCAAGGGGGACGAACGAAAACATTCAAGACACAAGGGCTTCTGGAACGTATCCCAGATGACTTTCTTTACCCCAAGCCAGGCTCTCAACAGGACGAAGAAGCTCGAGTCTATGTCGACACGAGTGCTTTGGCAAAACTTGGTTGCTTTTCTGGTGATTGGATTCAGTTGCAAGCGGCGGAAGATCCTGCCAGTGCAAACTCTTTGTTGTCGTTCTTCCGAGACCAAGAGATCGACGAGAATGCCATGTGGAGGCCACTCAAAGTATATGGGCTACCTGAGAGCCTGTCGATTAAGCCACAGAAGTACCCATTGAACAACAAATCTGGTCGGCGCGATAGCATCTCTTCTTCACACCCTATCTCCGTCGCCCCCGCTACTCTTTATCTGTCACCTGTTCTGCTGGCCAATCTTGGAAATCCCGGTCATGTGCGGGTATCATCTCTACGAATTGCGGATGTCTCTAACTTCTTGCGTCCTGGACAACCGAAATCAAAACTCCAGAGCTCGTCTCTGCCGCCTACAGCTAAGGAAGTGACTCTATCCAGGCTATCAACACCCCTCTCGGAAGAAAAATCAACTCAGCCAAGTTTGTTCGCTCGACTACAAGATCACTTCAAGCAAAAGCAACGCATTGTGAAGTCCGGTGATCTTATCGCCATCCCGATTGACGAAGCCTTAGGAAAAGCAGTATTCGAAGGTGGTGCGGCAGATGAGACGAACGACATATTGACTCATCTTAAGTCTGCTTCGGGCAACAATTCCACCAAAACTCGATCATGTGCGTTAGCAGTTGCATGGTTTCAAGTTGGTGATATAAGTTCGCCTTTGACCAGCGATGCTCAGGATGCTGAAGAGGTCGGACTTTGGGGAGGAGTTGTGACCATTGATCCTACTGAAACTAGAATGAGTCAATCGGGAGCACTGCAGAGGAAGCTGCCACCTACAACTCATAGTTCGTGGGAATTCTATCACGGCATCAGGAAAGTACCTAGGACGGTAACGAGCACAAGCTCTCATCTTCGTGCACCACCCAAAGAACATGTACCGGTGTTGCAACGACGCATACGAGAGCTTATGGCGGCTGCTATGAGTCCTCGCGCCGTCCACCTTGGACTTCCGCCTCTCGCCATTCTTCTGACATCAACTCAGAGAAACATCGGCAAAGCGTACACAGTCTCTCGTGCATGTCATGATTTAGGTGCTCACGTCTTTTCTATCGATGCGTATGAGTTGGTATCAGAAGGAGCTGCTGGTGGTGGCGACACCAAGACAGAGGGCTTTCTCAAGGCCAGAGCTGAACGAGGTTTGCATTGTGGCGCACAGCACACATCGCTCTTGATTCGTCACCTCGAGGCTCTCAGTTCAGATCGTATGGCTGGAGCTTTGAAAGATATTTTAGCTGATTGCCGTGTGTTGATCGCTACTTCGACAGAGGCAGACAAGATTCCTGATGCCATTCGCGGCATGTTCACGCACGAACTCGAGATGGCTGCGCCTGACGAATCAGAAAGAGAGGGTATCCTGCAGTCAATCATCGCGAACTCAGGTCTCGTCGTTTCGCCTCAGGTCGATCTGAGCTCCGTGGCAGTCAAGACGGCTGCCTTGGTTGCTGGTGATCTCGTTGATGTGGCAGAAAGAGCCGTACTCAACCAGGCGACTCGTCTCGAATCTCTAGCGATTGCAGCTTCTGCGTCTCGCGAAGAAGCTGTCTCCGTCAGAGACATCCAGCTGGCTGGTGGCGATTCAGCTACCTCGCTCACGTCTGCAGACTTTGACAAGGCAGTCGATGACGCCAGGAAGAACTTTGCAGACTCGATTGGCGCTCCCAAGATTCCTAACGTGCAATGGTCAGATGTCGGTGGTTTGGCTAATGTCAAGGAGGCTGTCATCGAGACCATCCAGCTACCGCTATCGCGCCCAGAGCTCTTCGCAAAAGGTCTCAAGAAACGAAGTGGTATTCTGTTCTACGGTCCGCCAGGAACCGGAAAGACGTTGCTGGCAAAGGCTATTGCAACAGAGTTCAGTCTCAACTTTTTCTCCGTTAAAGGGCCCGAACTACTCAACATGTATATCGGTGAGTCCGAAGCCAACGTGAGACGTGTCTTCCAAAGAGCCAGAGATGCAAGACCTTGTTGCGTATTCTTCGACGAGCTCGACTCAGTCGCACCGAAACGTGGCAACCAGGGTGACAGTGGTGGTGTCATGGATCGCATCGTCAGTCAACTGCTCGCTGAACTTGATGGTATGAGTGACGGAGACGATGGTGGTGGTGGTGTTTTCGTCATCGGTGCGACAAACAGACCGGATCTGCTTGACCAAGCCCTTCTGCGCCCTGGCCGCTTTGATAAGATGCTGTACCTTGGTATTAGCGATACTCATGAAAAGCAGCAGAGGATTTTGGAGGCGCTTTCAAGAAAGTAAGCATGAGTTTGCACAATCAGACTTGAGGTTTTTTCACTGACCCTTATCTTCTAGATTCACACTTGATCCGGAGCTAGACCTCGGTCGTGTAGCTGATAAGCTCCCATTCACTTACACAGGTGCCGATCTATACGCTCTCTGCTCAGATGCTATGCTCAAAGCCATCACCCGATCCGCTCGCATTGTGGATAGCAGAGTGGCTGAAATCAATGGCGAACGAGCAACACGTTCTCCGCCTCAGCCTCCGATTTCTGTGGCTTACTTCTTCGACCACTTTGCTACTGAGGTAGACACGAGTGTCGTCGTGGCCGAGGAGGATTTCATGGCAGCGGAACGCGAGCTTGTTCCTAGTGTCAGCGCTGATGAACTAGGCCACTACGAGCGCGTCCGTCGTGAATTTGAAGGTGGCAAGGAAAAGGAAGAGAAGACACCTCAACAAACAAACGGCACAGACAGTAGAACTGTCGCACGAAATCAGATCACCCAAATGCTTCGTATGCAGATGCAGAGGGCCAACTCAGAATCTGGTGGAAACAATAAGGGCAAAGGCAAAGGGATCGATCAAGAGCTGACTGATTCTGTTGATGAGGATTTTGTCATCAGAACTAACCATCTGTCGATGAATGGGTCTGGAAAGGGTAAAGGCAAGGGGAAAGCAAGAGCTGAATCTCCGGATGGCGCGCAGTTTGGTGATGCGGCCGATGATGAGGACATGTACGCATGAGGATGTCGAGCCAGTATATCCAGACATGAATCTCTGATAACTATTCTGCGTCTTTTCTGCATGACTAGTAGTGGTTTGCCTTTCCCTTTCATAGCTGATCGTGACAGGCGTGGCAGCTGGTAATGACAGGGTTGTACCCCATACAACAGTATCAAATTTCCACTAGGCAATTAACTCGGCGACAACTTCGGACAGACATACAGCAGCTTTCCCTGGACGTCCTGATGAGAGTTGGGACAATAGACGAAGAAATTGGTGTGGAATCTGCGACTTTTCGGCGTCGATAGATGTAAATTCGATATCATACTTCCGCATATCGTGTGCGAGAACTCAACACACGAGGCGGATCGGAACTGAGTCGAAAGATTGCCCACAGTATCCAAGCTAGGGTTCTAAAGATTACTTAAGAGTGCATGTCAAGTCTACCTAGTTGAGGTTTGCCAGGCCTCGAGACAGACCGTACAATAGGCGCCAAAGTGAAACGGACAACGTCAGATCGTTCTACAGAAATAGCCGGTGGGACAGGGTGTAACGATAGCGCCTAGAGATACCCTCGACGGCTATCGTCCTCAACCTGGCCGCCTTGGGGTTTGAAGCGGGCTCCCGGTCTGGCATCTCCTCACTCGTTGGTTTTCCGAAATCTCCGGCAATTGAACGGTGAAGGCATCGCTAAACTTGTAGAGGTCATTAATAATCTCCAGCTAGAAGCATTCACCGAAGCGGAGAAATCTCGCGCCAAGCCGTCACCAAGTCTGTGGCATTCTTGTGCCTGTAAATCCGGTAGAATCTCAAGAGCAAGCGGAATGGGTGACCGGTGGAGGAGAAGTTCAGGCTGAAGGAACGATGGCTCGACGGAGAAAGTGCAGCGTGTAAACGACGAGCCAGCTAGGGAAGATAGCTATCCAGCATCAGACGACACCTGCCGTTTGCGTATTCGGAGGTGTTTCCAACGCGCATGTCACCAATCCCTAGCTTGCGTGCCGCATAGGGTTAGACCTGTTCAGCTGAGCTCCTCCTGTCAGCCTGAGGTCATGGTTTCCCTCGCAGCTCTGCGTTTGAAGAGCAATTCAAACGATGCTCATGGATGCGAGGTTCAGAAAAGAGGAACCAGCTCTGGCTGAAAGCACCACCGGTCGGTATCAAGTTCCCTTAGCTAGCGTTTTGGGCGGGTTCGGCATCAGCGGAGATACTGACGCAGTACCCGGCTCGCCGTCGGACATTTCGAAGGGTGCATTGACCGAGTGATGTGCTTGTCCGGAGTCGGACTCGAAGAAGAAAGGGATTGTCGAGTGGCATTCATAACAAGTGAATTCTCCGACTGTTTGCGCGACCTCTGGAATTCGAATCTCTTTGTTTGACTGTTGCATCCATTACCTTCTCAATTGCATAGCTTTGTTTGCACCGAAAGCAGCTGTCGGATGATATAAGTTTTGTGACGCGACTCCATTTCAAAGCACACTACGTCAGGAAGACTCGGTCCGTCCTCTCGATCTCGCTGCCCCTCCAGAAGTTCGGCCGCCAAAGTTCCTCAACCGATAAACAGCTGCACTTATCCTTCGCTCTGTTCCACCTCCACCTACCACCTTGGACCTCACCACACATCTTTAACTCTCGACAAAATGGCTGACACTGTTATTACCCCGGAGGTCGAGTCCAACGCGTAAGTGTCGCATCCCGCCCGCTTTTGGCTATTCCCCATCACTTTGTTTGCCATCACTTGCGAGGCAACGCAGCTGCTCGCCATAACACTCGGTCAATCGCAGCCCGCCTCGACGCGCGCTTGATACGCCTGAAGCTGTCTATAGTTGCAAATGACCAAAGCTAACTCGAGCACGCAGCGGCACCATGGAGCTCAAGGAGAACACCGTCATCGTTGTTCTCGGTGCTTCGGGTGATCTTGCAAAGAAGAAGACCGTAAGCTCTTTGATCAGTCAATTGACCTGCACGAGACCTTGCTAACTCAACCCGCAGTTCCCTGCTCTCTTCGGCCTGGTAAGCTTGCTCCAAGCGCGAGCTCCTGTCGAGCTTTGACTGATAGCAACGTATAGCACAAGAACAACTTCCTTCCCAAGAACGTCCAGATTGTTGGTTATGCACGATCCAAGATGGACCACGCCGAGTTCATCAAGCGTGTCAAGTCGAACATCAAGGCTCCTAACAAGGACGTCGAGGACCAGCTGGAGGAGTTCTGCAGCTTCTGCACATACGTCCAGGGCGAGAAATACGACGAAGACAAATACTACGAGGGTCTCGAGAAGCACCTCAGCGAACTCGAGAAGAAGAACAACCAGAAAGAGACTAACCGTATCTTCTACATGGCTCTGCCCCCCAGTGTCTTCATCGACGTCTCTCAGATGCTCAAGAAGCACTGTTACCCCAAGAACGGCATTGCCCGTATCATCGTCAGTGCCTAGCGTCTTGAATAGCCTGAGCCACTGCTGACAACCATGTACAGATTGAGAAGCCCTTCGGTAAGGACCTTGGCAGCTCCAGAGAGCTTCAGCACGCCTTGGAGCCCAACTGGAAGGAGGAGGAGATCTTCCGTATTGACCACTACCTTGGTAAGGAGATGGTCAAGAACATCTTGATCCTCAGATTTGGCAACGAGTTCTTCGGCTCCAACTGGAACCGCAACCACATTGACAATGTTCAGGTATGTTGGTATAGCCCTGCCGAGCTGTACAATTGACTAACACCATCAAGATCACCTTCAAGGAGCCTTTCGGCACTGAGGGCAGAGGCGGTTACTTCGACGAGTTCGGCATCATCCGTGATGTTATGCAGAACCATCTCCTCCAGGTCCTGACCCTGCTCGCAATGGAGCGTCCAATCTCTTTCTCTGCTGAGGACATCCGTGACGAGAAGGTTCGCGTCCTCCGCGGCATGCCCCCCATCGAGCCCAAGAACGTTATCATCGGTCAATACGAGAAGTCGCTCGACGGATCCAAGCCCTCGTACAAGGACGACGAGTCCGTTCCCAAGGGATCCCGCTGCCCTACCTTCGCCTCGATGGTTGCCTACATCAAGAACGAGAGATGGGACGGTGTTCCTTTCATCCTCAAGGCCGGCAAGGCCCTCAACGAGCAGAAGACCGAGGTCCGCATCCAGTTCAAGGACGTCACTTCTGGCATTTTCAAGGACATCCCCCGCAACGAGCTTGTTATCCGCATCCAGCCCAACGAGAGTGTGTACATTAAGATGAACTCGAAGCTCCCTGGCCTGAGCATGCAGACCGTGGTTACCGAGCTGGATCTCACCTACCGCCGCCGCTTCTCTGACCTGAAGATTCCCGAGGCCTATGAATCTCTTATTCTCGACGCCCTCAAGGGTGACCACTCCAACTTCGTCCGTGATGACGAGCTTGACGCCAGTTGGAGAATCTTCACTCCTCTCCTCCACTACCTCGACGACAACAAGGAGATTGTCCCCATGGGCTACCCCTACGGTAAGTTTCTTTCTCACACAATCTCAGCGACCAATACTGACTTGAATCGCAGGCTCTCGCGGTCCCTCCGTTCTTGACGATTTCACCTCCTCGTACGGCTACAAGTTCAGCGATGCCGCCGGCTACCAATGGAGCAACCTTCCCGAGAACAAGCTCTAAAAAGCAAAATGATATATACCCGAAATGAAAGAAAATCGAATGCTGGTGTGCCGAGCAAGGCAAAAGCATATCTAGCAGGATAACAATGGTGGAGAGCTGTCCTTCACGACACCTTCATGCAACGAAGGGCGGCTATGCATGAACGCATCTGAAAGAAACTTAATGACTCGTCTTCTTCGCTCCATAGCAACAAACTAAAGAACTATTACGCAACTTCTCAATGCTTTATAACTGTTGCATACTGTGTTTGTTATTTGATAATTGCAGCTTGATGCTCGCCTTAAATTCAGCCTGAATGTGACTGACCCTGTGGCTGACGGCCGTGCGCCCAAGGAGCGACCAAGACCCCTGTGGCTTGCTTTCCGTTTACGCATCGTGTGCTCACTTGTCAGCTCCCGTCATAATTAGAGCAACCACTTGTTGACCAAGTTATCAATTTTCGGAGACGTTTGCGAGCCTTCATGCTAACCTAAATACTGGTTAGAAGAGTAATAATGGCACAGGCGCAATGGCAGGGGACACCTCATGTCAAAGGCTCTAGCGAGTCCATGCGCATGGTGTTGTTGACATTCAGCTTGATAGGCTTGCAGTAAGTTCAGGTGTTTAACGAGACTTGAGGACAAGTTTTGATTCTGACGAGATTGACAGATTCACATGGGGTACTGAGATGACTTATTGCACTCCGTATCTGTTGCAGCTCGGTCTTACCAAGAGCAAGCTCTCGCTTGTTTGGATAGCTGGACCGTTGTCAGGACTGATCATGCAGCCAATCGTGGGTATCATGGCCGACAAGAGCACTTCCAAATGGGGTCGCCGACGACCCGTCATGGTTGGTGGTACAGTCATTGTAAGCATTTGTTTGCTGATTCTGGGCTGGACGAAAGAGATTGTTGCTGCATTCATTGAGGAAGGAGAACTGGTTGGTCATTCCCAAGCACCAAGTTGTAACATGAGGTCCGTGTTTTGACATTCGTACAGCGCCGTGAAGCGACCATCTTTCTGGCTGTGTTGTCGATCTATGCTCTTGACTTTGCTATCAATGCCGTTCAATCATCATGTCGCAGTCTCATCGTAGACACTTTACCCATCCCAAAGCAACAACTGGGTTCTGCCTGGGGTAAGTTTCCACAGCATCATTTCTGTATCGGTTGATCTAATGTCATGAAGCCAGCAGGTTGGTGGCTGTTGGTCATCTTATTGGTTATGGAGCCGGAGCCCTGGACTTGAGCTTGATCTTTGGAACACTCATTGGCGACACACAATTCAAACAACTCACTGTCATTGCAGCTGTGGCTCTCATCGTAGCCGTTGGAGTGACATGCTGGGCTGTCGAGGAGCGTGTACTCGTTGCCAGAGGGTACGATCTATGCTCTCTTCCATTAAGCTTGTAGCTGACTCAGTCACAGAGACGGTGTGAAGGATGAAGGCATGGTTGCAGTGCTTACGCAAATCTTCAAGACCACCAGGAATTTACCCAAGCGAATTCAGATGGTACGGTCATCAAGGATGGAGCAGTGGGTTTCCAGAGAAGAGCTGACAAGTAACAGATCTGCTGGATCCAATTCTGGTCATGGATCGGTATGTGTTGAAGGAATGCCTTCCTGAGCTTTCAATCTGACGTTGCAAACAGGCTGGTTTCCGTTCCTTTTCTATTCTACTACTTGGGTCGGAGAAATATATCTCAGATACGACGCTTCTCCCGAAGTCAAAAACTCCAAGGATCCGCTGACAGATATCGGCCGGGTTGGAAGTATGTCGTTGATTGTGTTCTCCATCGTCACATTCATTGGCTCAATCACGCTCCCATGGATGATCAAGTCTCCGGAAGATGAGAAGCCAGACTTTACTCCTAGGCCTCCTGCAAGCATTGCGCCAATTGTGAGGACCGTAGTGGAGCGCAAGCCTAGCCTGTTGACTGCCTGGACGGTGTCACATCTCATCTTTGCAGGATCCATGGTCTTCGCTCCGTTCGTCACATCATTGCGTTTTGCAACGATCTTGGTTGCAGTTTGTGGAATGTAAGTATCTCCGAATATTCGTGCTCTGATGCTAGTGTACTGACAGACAACAGACCATGGGCCCTCGCGTGCTGGGCTCCTTTCACCTTCATGGGTGTTGAGATCAGCAAGCTCGGCAGCAGTCTACCCACCGCAAGACGTGGCAGTCACCAATATCAGAGAGTACCTGACGAGTCTATCGAGATGAGCTCGGAGGCTAGAAGTGCTGGCAAACACGAAGATTCTGCCACTGGTGAGCTTGCCGGCATATACTTGGGCATCCTCAACCTCTACACAACGCTACCTCAGTTTATTGCTACTGGTATCTCGATGGTGGTGTTTACAGTGCTCGAGCCTGGCAAGAGCCCGGAACTGGCAAAGGATGCCCACCCGGACGAGCATCACAGTACAGAAGGTTACAATGGCATAGCGGTGTGTTTGTTTATCGGCGCTTTGTGCTCTGTCGCTGCTGCAGTCGCAACACAGAGATTCAAGAATACCGCATAGGATAGAGAGCAAATGTACAAATATTGAATCCCTCAGAGTTTCTGAAAGTCATATACTTGTATACACTATTTGCACAATATTTAATACATCGGGCTTTGGAGTTGCACCGGAAGCCGATGGACTCAGAATATCAATGACGTAGACTTCCCAATCCGAGCTCACTGGTTTGGTGGTGAGGTCCAAGCGTATTGTGGATGTTGCTGGGTCGCAGGAGCAACGTTACTGCTGCGATTGCTCTTTGCTTCTGTCTACAAACGATTGCTGTCTTGTCGTAATATAGCGAAAAGTCTGAGCAATAGTCATGGATTACAGTGTGTTGTCTCTTACGCGAAGCCTGCACGAAATGTGACCACAAGCTAACTGGAACAGACACTATGCTCGAGAAACTGCTGGATGGCGGTTACCTGCCCACGACGGTGATTCGTGCTGGTATTCGCCAGCAGCTACGCCAGCGATTGGCCTCTATCGCGTCGACATCGAATGCATCTGCTTATGATACCAAGATGAAGTATGTCGAGCTCTTGCGCGAGAGACCTATCGCCATTGAGACATCGAAAGCAAACACGCAGCATTATGAAGTCGGCACTGGTGTGCTCAACAACATGCTTGGCCCGAATATGAAGTATTCGTGCTGTCTTTACGAGGGTCTCAAGCCTGGACAAGGTCTCGGTGAGGCAGAGCTGCTTATGATGGAGGACTATGTCAAGAAGGCCGACTTGAAGGATGGCATGACCATGTTCGATCTCGGGTACGATATCAGAATTGATTGAAAAGACTAGACAAAGAGAGCTAAAAAAAAACAGATGTGGATGGGGATCACTCAGTCTGTTCCTCGCAGAAAAGTTCCCCAACTCCAAGATCACTGGTTTCTCCAATTCACGTACGCAAAAGGAGTACATTGACTCGCAAGCCAGCAAACGAGGCTTGAGTAACCTGACAATTGTCACTGGAGATATTGCTACGTATGAGTTCCAAGCACCGCTGACCGAGTCATTTGATCGCGTGCTGTCGATAGAGCTGTTTGAGCACATGAAGAACTACAAGCTTTTGCTCCGCAAGGTATCGAGCCTGCTCAAATCAGGTGGCAAGCTGTTCGTGCACATTTTCGCACACAAGGACAGCCCGTACGACTTTGAGGATGGATGGATGACGGAGCACTTCTTCACGGGAGGCACAATGCCCAGCGCGGACTTGTTGCTCTGGTTCCAGGATGACCTGAGATGCCAACGCATGTGGTGGGTCAACGGTAAGAACTATGCGCAAACTTGCGAGGTAAGAGAAGCAGAAGTACAATGATTAAAACGGAGCCACAAGCTAACAAGGGCAGGACTGGCTGTCAACGATGAACAAGAACAGAAAGGTGCTCTGGCCGCATTTGGAGGAGACGTATGGAAAGGAGGGAGCGCTGACGTGGTTCCACCGATGGCAAATATTCTACCTCGCATGCGCCGAGTTGTTCGGGTACAATGGCGGAGAGGAGTGGGGAGTGTGCCACTACTTGTTTGAGAAGGCATAGAAGAGGGAATTGGTATTGTGGTATAGACATGAATAATTGAGAGAATTGTTGAAGAGCGTGCAAGCGAGTGATCTAGTGATCCCAGGGGTGCTTCCAGCCGAGGAGAGCAGGACCGTCCTTGTAAGTTGTCAATACGCGTGATTCTGTCGGGGCGCGGGAGTGTGGGTACCTTTCTGGCTCTGTACATCAACTGCGGAAGGAGTCAGACTTGTCGCATGAATATCAGAACTGGAGCAGCTTACGAAGAACCACATGCTGGCACCGAGGCCAGTGGCAGCGAATCTGTAGAGAGGGCGGACGGGGTGGATGTGGATGGGGTGACCGCCGTGGGCAGCACCGGGACGAGAGGGACCAGCCATTGTGTCTGCGCGCGGTCAGAGATGCGGTCTAGCCGGACTGTTCGAACGAGTGGGTGGGCTGCGTACGTGAGAGGTGATGGTTGACAATGTCGTCGGCCGTGGCAGTAACGAAGTGAATGCGCTCTTTCTTGGCGAGCAGCAGAGTGGACGTCGGCCTTTCGCAGGGCAGCGTGGAGAAGGAACGAATGACGCTCCGTGTTTGTCTATCATTCACTGAGCCCACCAAGACTTTATTCTACTTCTTTCCCCATCAACTCTCCCACCTCGGCCCTTCCTTTGCACTGAACTTTCGCATCTCGCTGGACTCGCACGCACCCTTCGTCACCGACCTTCGAACCCGCGCGTCCTTCGCATGCCATGACAATCGACTGAAGCGCTCAAAAAATGGCCATGACCGACACGAGCCAGCGTCGATTCCGCGGATGCGCTGGCATCGACGACTTTGACATTGTCCAGAAACTGGGTGAGGGAACCTTCGGTGTCGTCTCTAAGGCTCGCTCAAAACGTTCCGGCGCCATTGTCGCCCTCAAAAAGATCTTGATACACAACGAGAAGGATGGCTTCCCCATCACCGCCCTGCGCGAGATCAAGCTGCTCAAGATGCTCTCTCATCCCAACGTCCTGACCCTCCAAGAGATGGCCGTCGAACGTCACAAGAGTACGCCTATTCACTCCGACGAAAGTCCCCAAGACCCTAACTTCGACTGCAGAAGATGTCAAGAAGCGCGCTACCCTCTACATGGTCTGTCCCTACATGGACCACGATCTCTCGGGAATGACAACAAACCCGGACATCTCCTTCACCGAGGCTCAGATCAAATGCTACATGCTACAACTCCTCGAAGGCTTGCGCTATCTGCACGACAGCCACATCTTGCACCGCGATATGAAGGGTAACCTACACCGAGCCATCTGGTCACATTTCTGTCCCATCTGACGTCCAACAGCTGCAAACATTCTCATCAACAACCGCGGCCTGCTTCAAATTGCCGACTTTGGTCTCGCCCGTCACTACGACGGCCCTGTGCCTCAGCCTGGCCGAGGTAACGGCGATGCAGTACGCGATTACACAACCCTCGTCGTGACGCGGTGGTACCGTCCTCCAGAGCTTCTTCTGCAATTGAGGCGATACACTCCGGCTATCGATATGTGGGGCGCTGGGTATGTTGGTCCGCTCGCTTTTTGCAGCATCTGTTCTGACAATAAACAGCTGCGTCTTCGCCGAGATGTTTGAAGGACGACCGATTCTCGAAGGCAAATCCGACCTCAACCAGGCCCAAATCATCTTTGAGTTGGTTGGTTCACCCAACGAGGACAACATGCCAGGCTGGTCGCAACTTCCAGGCTGTGATGGTGTCAAGGAATTCGAGCCTCAACGTGGTACTCTTCGCCAGAGATTCCGCAAGTGAGTTCTCCTCGTCCTGTTGGCAGCAAGTCACCTACTGACACAAAAACAGTCTACACCCGGAAGCCCAGAACCTGCTCTCAGAACTGCTCAGGCTGGATTGGCGCAAACGTATCAATGCCTGGGACGCTCTGCAGCACCCTTACTTCAAAACTCACCCGCTTCCTTCTCGTCCGGAGGACCTACCGCGCTTCGAAGAGTCACACGAGCTCGACCGCAGAAAGCATCACGAGAAGCGCGCTGCCATGCCCCCTGCTCCCGCTGGTGGAACTGTTGGTATGGGTCCAGATGAGGCTTGGGGCGCTGGTGGTGGCCGCAACTACGGTCCTCCGAACGGCTATTCTGGTTACGAGCGTAGAGGTCCACCTCGCGACCAGAGGATTCCTCCTCCAGCGAGGGCTTACGACTCGCGTCCTCCTTCACACGATACCCCTCCGCTAGCAAGAAGACCAGCGTGGCAAAACAATCCCGACTCGCGCAGACCTCCCTTACCACCGCCTCCGCACACCAACGGCTCATCACATCTGCCACCACCTCCTACAGATAACCGCCTTCCCCCTCGTCCTGGACCACCCCCAGCAGATGGCCGACTCCCACCTCGCCCTCCACCCGCGAACGCAAGAACCGGTCCAAACATTGACACATACATTCCGAGCTATTCTGCTGCACGCCGAGAAGATGCTGCACCACCGAACGGCAGGCGAAACTCCCGCGATCATGGATATCCTCGAGACCGCCCTCCACCCAACGGAAGAGACAGAGATCGAAGGACTCGTAGCAGGAGTCCGGATCGTGAGCGTCGCGAGAGGCTGCAAGATAGAGAGCGCGAGTTATACAATAATCGCCGTTGAGCTTAGCCATCACTCAGAGAGCATCAACAAGGACATATTTTTTTATCAACAACTACGAATAGAGTTCAGAGCCCGCATGGCATCCGGGCTCATCAGACTCACGATATTGAGATTATATAGCGAGGCGTTGTCGGTTTCTGCTTTCCACAGCGCAGAGCATGGGAGCGGAAATTTGGGAAGGGATCGTCTGAAAAGAGAGAAGCGCCAAAGAAGCACCTCTCATCACAGATGTCCTCTATCATATATTATCAAAACCACTTAAAAACTGTGCAACAAGGGTTCCAGTCGATGAGAGATATTGAGCATCAACGGTCGCTCCCAAGTTTATACCTCAGGCAAATCCCCACGACGTGAAATCCACACTCGGATGTCGTCGCTCGTGCTGTACACTCCAGTGGCTGGTTTATACCGTGGCATCTTCCAAGCACTGCCTCCGACGGGCTCCATATCCCACATGCTGATGAACGCCGCTGTGAAGACCAAAGCCTCCTTTTGGGCAAATGCTCGACCTTTGCACATTGAGTGTCCACCGCCTGTAACACAGTCGTCAATATTGCTGCACGAAAAGAAATTGTGTTTCTTGACTCACCATATGGTCTGATCGTCCCCATGTTAACAGATATCTCTTCCACTCCTTGCTCACGCTTGATATGTCTATCCGCCCTCCACACTTGCGGGTCGTCAAAATAGGCAGGATCCGTGTGGTGGATCGAATGAGCGATATGAGCATAAGTTCCCTTCTTCAACAAGAACTTCTTTGCATCCTTGTCTCTAGAAGCTGGGAGAACCAGATCTTCCTGCATGACCCTGAAACTCCAAGGTGCTGCATCCAAGCGTAGAGATTCGATATAACAGCTCTTTAGCAACGGGCATCTGCTTGCCAGAGCTTCGTGATCGAAAGTACCGATCTGGGGCGGCTCCGGTACGCCAAAGAGTTGTTTTGGCTGGATGGCGTGTACGAACGGCGCGATCTCCTCGCGTAGTTGGGCGAGGACTGCTTTGTCGGCGTAGATGTGGTTGAGCATCCAGAACACCAGCATGTTTGCATTGGCGTTCATGGCCCACAGTAATGACAGATCCAAGGCTGCTCGTTCATTCATTGTGAAGTTGAGTTGACGATACAGCTTCAACCTCTGAGTCAGGACAGGACCGACATCTTCGAGAGACTGCCATTCTTGACCTGGATCATTGTCGTTTGCTGCTGTTTCCATTGCTTCTTCGAAGGCAAGTACAGCGTTGAATGCCCGACTGCGAGCGATCTTTGCCTTCCAAATTGGAGGAATTGGCAGCCAGGCAGGAAGTCCAGTGGCCAGCCACTTGAACCCTCTGTCCATATCCCAAAGGTCCAGGAAAAACTTGGGGTTATTCTTGACAAAGTCAGAGCCGATTAGGGACGGGTTGGCGTTTGCAGCGATGAAATCTCGAATCAGGTCCATCATGCTGGCTTCAACAACTAGCTCTCCGTTGGGTTTGGTGGTTGTCTCGGCATTGCTTGTTCGTTCCCATTCAACCTGATCAACCCTGCTCTCAGAAAAGGTCACTAGATTGGCGATGTTGCGTTTCGTCACATCGATAGTATTCTGAACCATTTCTTTCAGACCAGGATCAGAGAGCAGTGGCTTGTAGCACGTCAATAGTCCAGGCATGGCTTCCTCATACTTTTGCAGGGAAGCTTTCGATTTCGGGAAACCAAACACAGCAGTCATGACATGTGCTCCCACTGAATCCATGTTTGCGATTGAATGTTTCTGGTTCATCAATGACCCGCCCATGGAAGGCGAAAACACAATGTTATGTGTAGTACTGCCTAGGTTCAGTGCGAAAACACCACTTCTGTAAGTGTCGCGCGCCTTGTTCAGAAAAGACTGTGGTGAAAAGCTGAACTGTGGTATATGCCCAAGAATAGGGATCCAGTAAGGGATCATCGGTATGGTTCTAGATCCATTTTGAGCAGGCTTCGAGGTTCCGAAGAAGCCACTGATGAATCTGGTCGTGATAGCCAGAAACAACAATGCGACTACTGCGGTCGCCCATGTTGTGTCCAGTTTCTGTGATGCTGTCGGTTGAACTTGCAGCCTGGCAATCGGTGTCACGGTAGCGTTGGAATTCATCGGTTGCTGGGTTGGGTGAGCTTAAGGGGTAACGGTTATTGGTCACCCTGTCTTGAGACTGGGCAGGGCAGTACGTCAAGAAGCTCTACAGCAAAGACACCAGCATCAGTATATCTCAACGTAAGCTTGAAATGAATCGAAGATCTCAAATCCAAGGGAAATGGAATCAGAGAGACGACTGAGATGACAGGACTGCTGACGGTCGGTGACTGTGTTTGGGATGCCGGTGGCTCTCTATTTCTTGGCAAGGGAAAGATTTCTTGAAGACCATCATTGACTGTGAAACAACTACACATTAATGAGAAGAACCACACTCCGACCATTTATTACATTCTGTCATCAGAGGCATCACTTCTCATCTCGTTCTGCAACAATGGCACCCAAGCAACTCAACTTCATCACTGGCAACAAGAACAAGCTAGCCGAAGTTCAAGCAATCCTCGCCCCCACTGGCGTGGACCTTTCCAACCAATCCGTGGACTTGCTCGAAATCCAGGGCACTATCGAGGAGATTTCGAAAGACAAATGTCGTAGAGCAGCAGACACAGTATGTAACAGAGAGTCACAGAAACAAGTTTACAGAAGATTTATTAAGTTCGATTTCATCTAGGTTGGTGGCCCCGTGCTTGTAGAAGACACATGCTTGTGCTTTGACGCCTGGGATGAACTCCCCGGCCCATATGTGTAAGATTCTTCGCAACTCGAGCCTTTGTACTCGCAAACTAAGAGTTCTACACAGAAAATGGTTCATGCAGTCGCTCGGTGTCCAGCAGTTCCACAAGCTTCTCGCTGGGTTTGAAGACAAGGGCGCCCAGGCCGTATGCACATTTGCATACTCTGAGGGCCCTGGCCACGAACCCATCATCTTCCAGGGAAGAACCAAGGTCCGTCCGATCGAGTCCCGCTGACAAAGAGTGTACTGACTGGCACAACAGGGCAAGATTGTTGAAGCTCGTGGCCCCACCAACTTTGGTAAGCCTCCTCTTTGCTTATTGAATCCAAAAGAAACTGATTTTAGCCATAGGATGGGATGCCTGTTTCGAGTACGAGGGCCAGACATATGCCGAGATGCCCAAGGTCGAGAAAAACAAGATTTCGCATCGTGGCAAGGCGTTGGCCAAGTTGACCGAGTGGCTTGATGCACACACTGAGTAGAGGATCCGCGAGCGAGTTGGTGGGCAGGCGCTGTGTACATAGATAGACCAAGTCGCGATTAGAAGAAATGATACATCTATGCCTCGGAATGGTCCTTCTTCCAGTTTTCGATCCAAGTTTGAATGCGTTCAAGGTTCTCATCAATCTGGTCGAGGTCATCACTCTGCAGCTCGACAACGATTTCCTCATCATAAGAATCGCGTGCCTCCTGCAGGAGCACCTCCATGATCTCGGCGTCCATGTTTTCGTCGAGCTTCTTGTCACTGTAGCCACGACCCTTGAGGCGATCGTAGAGGATGGTACTGTTGCAGCGAACGACAACAACCAGATCAATCAGAGATTGAGGGAACATGTCGCAGGCGTGCCAGTCGATGATTTGACCGCCAGCTTCGAGGTCAGGCTCAATGGCGTCCAAGAGCTGTCAGTGTGTTAGACAGTCTTTACAGTAGCAGCTGGATAGACCATCCATGGCTTACCTTGTCTTCGTCAACAATGACACTGTTGAGCTCGTCGTCGAAGCCATCCTCGCAGTCCCGCTCTTTCACGACCTTGTTGACATTGAGATGAGTGAGGCCTGTGCTTGATGCGAGCTGCTCGCAGTGGGTCGTCTTTCCCACGCCGGGAGTTCCAGTGATGATGATATTCGGTGAGGTACGCATTATTTGGGTTGTTTGTCAAATGTTTTGTGGTTTGGGATGAACCTTTTTGCATGTGAACGAGGATGAGAATCTTCCCCACCCTCGGACCACAAGCCACCGACGCGCCGATCATCAGCTCAAAATCTCCACCTTCACTCTATACCGCTCCTACTACACTGTACTACAGCCCCCGCATGCACCTCAATCGCACGAAGGAAGGATTCCACATCGAAGTGCCTCAATCAGAGCCTGCTTACTTTGCTGTATACCACCTCGTGCAATGTTACGAACATGGCTGCCCCAGCAACAAGAAACGGTCCTCTTGGTGCACAAGCAAACTGACTTCGTCTGGTGTACAGCTGAGTCTGACCAGATCATCGCGAGCTCGTTAAAGCAAGATCACATCTCGGCTGGCACCAGGTTGATCATATCGATCTTTTACAGACGTGTATAGACTCTACGTCTCGTCTTTCACGCTTAGCACGTACGTGATGACCAACAAGGGGTCTCATATGTATGGACGTGCGACAATCTGTGGGATCAGCTGATATGCGACAAAAGGATCAAGATGTTCTTGTAACAGCTGCTACGTCTCGCCTCTGGCTTCCCGCGGGTTCCTGGCTCGACTGGGCTAGCTTCAAACATCTGCGGCGCTGCGGTGACCCTGTCTTCTGATTGCTGGAAACCCAAAACCGACTTTCTCAGAGCGACACTCACCGATTCTCTACCAATTACGCATTCGTTTGGTACAGTCCTCTCGACGAGCGCATATCCGAGTTCAGTCCTCAAGTGACGAGTGCCTCTCGAAAAGTCACTTCCAACGACCCCTCGCAACGGCCGACTCCCGCCACTGAGCTTCGAGCGATGACAAATTGATGACTTTAAGGTTAAGGAATGTGAAATTGACGAGGCACTACAGACGAATTAATGTATTCACGGCAACAGGCTGTGGCTCGAAGGTCATAAAGGTGAAGTGTGCGGTTTTGAAGACGGGCTGCGCGACAATGGTGTTTCGCTCACGAGCTCGGTGGGAGTCTCGAAGCGACGGCTTGTTCCTGTGGCTGTAGTATTGACGATCAAAGCAACGCATTGTCAGTGGGTGGCAGTACTGGGTCGGGTAGTTGCGAATGCCCTCGCAGCACAATTGACCATCTCATGGTGGACCGATTGGTGTCTTTGAACATCGTTGCATGCGCTTGTCGAGAGGGAACGCAGCAACTGCTATGAATATCTGGTCCGTGATCTGTGGTTTGTGGCTAACAGAAGAAGCAGTTCGTGTGCTGATTTGATGTAAATCTGCGGGTGCTCCAGGCTTTCTGTTATTCCTCTGTGATGGAATTTTAACAATCACTGCTCTGCTGTGGAAAATCTGTTGAAAGCGATGAATTTCAATAGGAGGAAAGTGAGCAAGGACTACTGACACAGATCTGTGACTTGGTCTGGAAGAATGGCAAAAATCGAAGCCAGTGGATCTCCTGGCACCATATCCTCATGATCAGGACATCTTCTCAAAAGGGTTTCGTCCGCGAACGTGGTTCCCCGTACTGTCACGCTTTTTGGCCTTCGTCTTCGTTAAAAACCATAGCATATCACGGATCGTGCTGCCCTCACCGCAACTCACCCGAGACTTTTGTGTCAGCATGCCACGCCGTCAGGTAAGCCCTTCGAAATAGCATGTGTCTATGGAACAGTTGCTTAGGAGGACTGGCTGGTCGGCAGCCCAGCGATCCTCGAACGGACGAGACTTTAGCAGTTTCCATGCAGGATAGGTATGTCGACAAAGAGCTCACCTGACTCCTCTCAAGCTATTCTCAGACATCATAACCGATCTAGCATCGTTGTCCTTTGATTGATGTATCTACTACATAGTTCGAGGCCGCCGGGCTCAAGGGGTAGAAGCAACCTCACTGCTCGGCAGGCCAGACGGTGCTGGATCATCTAGGACCGTACTCTAGCACACCTTTCAGACAATGAGTTCAACTTGAATGCTTGGCTGAGCAATTTAGACCAAGCATTCAACGACGGCAGCGGGTCTTATGGACGCTCTACAGTCTACCCTCGATACCTCTGAGTGGTCCAATGAGTCGATACTGATGTCAATCAGTATACTGAGACAACGGTAGACTGTCATGCCACTCGATTTTTTAGTCACAGAGGACTGATGATATACGGTCAGGTTGTGGCAGCTTAGATGTCTACGTGCCTATAAACCCTCGGTCTATGTAGCCTGTACATGCCTGGCTGTCATTGAGGCAGGCTAGGTGTAGAATGGGAGGAGCAGATTTACAGTGCAAAGTGATATCGAAAGTGAAGGCTATTTACGGAATAGGCAGCAAAATCGACAGGCATTGACGGACCAAGGGGACGTAGCTCGAAGAGCTCTCCGTACCACCACACATCTAAACAGGCTAATCGAATGATCTTCTCCGGCGGAACCTCATTACGTCTTTCAGATGACTCAGACAGGGTCGTCCTATCAACCAAAGCATTTTACAGGTAGGCGCCGTGACAATCTTCCAAGATACTATAAAACCCATCGGTCTTAATTGAATACCTGGCCGACACGAAGTACATATGCAGAAGAAAGTCAGATGTTGCTTGCGTTGGCTTGATATGCGATTTCGACCTGAGATCTACTCAATCAAAAAATATTTGACGAGCTTCGATAAGCAACAACCACTCAACCATGGGACTTGTATGGAATCAGCAAACTCCAAACGTTACGTAGTGTTAGACGAAGTACCACCCTTGAGCAACGGAATGTAGTTCCTGCAAAATTGGCTCTATAAGTGTGTCACCCCGACATGCTTGATGCACATTCGTCGTCAGAAGTTTAGTAAAGTGATCACAGAGATATAGACAGGAAAGAGTGGTCATAACAGGATTTTGATATCGTCAAGCATATTACAAAGAATAAAAAGTAAAAACAGCATCTTTCGTACAAATCGTGGGTAGCATCCCTCACCTAGACACCGCTGCTGATAGTTCTAGAGTAGCGGTATCTAGGATCGTGGTCCGCGACCATACCACCAAGTGGTTCGTCGCCGCCTGCAGCAAGAGGGGCGTAGAGTTCGTCGTTTGTTGCCATGGCAGGGCTGTCCAGTCTGGTCTCGTTGATGATACTGTTCATTCTCGGTTGCTGAACGCCAGCGCGGCCAAGGTAACTGAAACGACCGAGCTGACTTCCAGTGGTGACAGCCGAGGGTCTTTGAACAACGGCTGTCTCTCCTGAGCTGGTAGAGCCAGTGTGTTGGTGCGAGTTGGCGCGGAATCCAGTGCCGTACATGGCAGTGTCCTGTCCAGAGCTGCGACGTCCCTGACCGTTAGCCACGACCGCGCCGTCTGGTCCACCCTTCTCGGTCACAACTTGGTTGGTCTGGAGTTCGTTCGCGACGTGGTGAGCGTCGACTTCGTTGATACCAGCAGCGATAAGCAGGTTCTTTCTCTTCTCGACCTTGGCTGCATGATCCATATCTTGTCCAGGGTTTGCCTGTAGGGTTGTGTCAGAAAATCTAATCCAGAATGGGCACAAAGACAAAACTTACAGTCTCGTATTCCAGGATCTTAATGAATTTATAGAATCCAGCGGCGATGATGGATCCGAGCACTGGGCCCAACCAGTAGATCCAATGGTAGTGTGCGAACTTGAGGTCGACAACAGCAGGTCCGAAAGATCTAGCAGGGTTGAGACTGCCACCAGTGAAGAAGACTCCAGTAAGCTCGGCAATGAAGAGCGAGAGACCAATACCGACGGGGGCGATGAATGTACCCTTGTGCTTCTCGGCAGCCAACATGAAGATGGTAAAGACAAGCTGTGCGGTCAGGAACATCTCGATGAAGAGACCCTGTACGACAGTAGTACCTCCACCAAGGGTAGTACGGACATTCAGCTCGCCAGGGAACATGCAGGATACCAGAGCAGCAGCAGCCATACCACCAAGGATCTGGGTGATGAACAGCAGGCCACCACGAACCCAGGGGAGTGCACCAATGAGGCACATGCCAAAAGTGACAGCAGGGTTGAAAAGTCCACCACTGATGCGGAAGAAGACCCAAGCATTGACAGCCAGGGAGAAACCGAAACTCAGGGCGATGTATTGTAGCTGCTGGGGATTGCTACCAGTCTCGGCAATAGATTGACCACTGGATGTGTTGACGCTGTTGGCGACTTGAGCACCGGACAGAGCAAAGTAGAGGAAGAGCACAGTTCCGACAAATTCACCACACATGGCGATGAAATGGTTTCTTGCATTGATGTTAGTGGCTTTAAACAAGAGTACTCCGGGGCTCTTGATTTTACCTGATGTTATCCGGGATACGATGAATGAAGGGCAGACGAAGGTCTCCATCATCGAGATCGGCATTGGGGTTGGCGGCCTTGGTGAAAGGAATGGCCAGGCCTCGCCCACTGAGAGGTTGATTGATATTCATCTTGGGCTAGAGATGGGAGTGTGAAGAATGGAAACAGCAGAAAGTGGTGAGAGACGAAGGGGAAGATATGGAGAAAGCATCAAAAGGAGTTTCATCATCGTCATCGTCGTGTCGGCATAGACTTCAGCCCTCGATGGCCCCAGAACACACACGGTGCAAAAGGGAACTGTTGAAGCTTGACGAGACGCAATTCGAGCCGCTAAGATATGAAATTAAGCAACGGGATCTGACGTCGATCTCAAGAAGTAGACAAAACACGGGATAGAGTTAGGAAAGGGCATGTTCGGAGCTGCCGCTTCTGTCATCACAGGTCTCTTAGACTTGCCAAAGGAGCGGATTCTCTAGGTGAAAGCGTGGGAGAGTGCACGTTTGAGGCTGGTAGAGCGTTGAGATCGGCACAAAAAGGTTCCTTAGCGGACGGAGTGACGAAATGCAGACTCGACGATCACCTGTGGCTGAGATGCTCTAGCCACGATCTGAGGCTCATGACAAGATCTGAGGCAGAGAACGGCAGAACCAACTTCCAAGATGCGGCTAAGGATTCAGGAAGGAAGGCAAGCTGAAGGATTGAGTTTTGCAAGAAAACGAGTCGAAAGCCAGAAGGGTCGGAATCCTTGTCCTCGAGTTTGTACATGGCATCCAGCTGCGTCAGCCACATGTGAAGTTGATGGCGTCCGAGTCCGGCATCGACACGAGCGCTCGACTGGCTGGTGACAGCAATGATAAGGTGAAGAAGCACCCGCTGAGCGAAAGCAACAAAAAGGAGCCGACTTGGTTGGAGGCAAGAACAAGATGGGGTTTTCGACTCGGCGCAAAGGTCAATAGGGATCAAGCCGTTGCGGCTCCCCAGGGACACGCACTAGAAGAGTCTACTGTCAAGGGAGACAGACGCTTCCGAAGCACGGTGGACATGGTGGAGCAAAGTTTCCGCAAAGATGAATCTTGTCGAGGTGGGGGAGTGAGATGAGGTTATGGACTGAGGTTGACAGCTATTCTTAGGGGGCATGTCACGTCCCTATCGGTATGTATGTGATATATTGGAGCATGTAATGATGGGCAATATATTGCCGGTCGGAGTCCGACAGCCGAAGCTTCGTCGCCCCTCTACGCGCGCTCCAGATGCAGGAGTCGTTTGCACTCGAAACGGCAATCAAGCCATGCAATTTGCATCTTGTGTCTTGTTGATTACAACAGCGACCATGGCTCCTGTTCTTTAGCGACTGTTCTTGTCTTCTTGTTCGACCAACTACTATTCTTTCTGCCAGAGGTATTCAACTAAGCCAGCTGGAAGCCGACGCTTAGGATCTGGGACATCGCGCCACACGGCAGGACCTTGTTGGCGTACTGTATCTCTCCGAAGCCCGTCACAGTCAGCTGAGTCTGGCTAGCCTTCTGTACAGGACTTGGGTATTTTCATCCTACTGGATAAGGCTGTTGTTCCTGCTGGACAAGGCTACATATTCTTAGCCGGCCGTGCCGACCGTCGACGACTTTCCTTTGTTGCGCTTCCTTTGTCTCGCAAACAACAATCATGGCGCCCGGATATCTCCAAGTCTCACAAAGAGACCCACGCCGCGACAGCACCTCGATCATTTCTCCTACTGGCCCAGCGCCAAAGACCGCCCTTAATGGCTCGCCATCCACTGCATCCGACGGTCCATCACCCAGAGCCTCTCCCCAAACCCAGTTCGCCAACTGGAACAACAACATGGGCCCCCGTACTCCACCACAACCTTCGTCGCAACCACAACACCTGGCTACAACCACTCTCAAAGTTGAGGGCATGACATGCGGCGCATGCACATCAGCTGTTGAATCCGCTTTCGACCACGTTGGCGGTGTTGGCAGCGTCTCTGTCAGCTTGGTCATGGAGCGCGCTGTTGTCATGCATGATGCATCCATAATCTCCGTCGATGAGGTCCGCGAACTCATCGACGATAGAGGCTTCGATGCGACCGTCCTGAACACCGATCTGCCCGCCTCATCCCTGGACGACATTGTCGAAGAAGAGTCGGATCAAGACATAATGGGCCTCGGCATCACATCCGCCTCGTCCTCCCTGATGACTACTACCCTCAGTGTAGGCGGTATGACATGCGGCGCGTGCACTTCCGCTGTCGAGGGCGCCTTTAAAAATCTTGCTGGAATCAAGAGCTTCAATATTTCGCTGCTGTCCGAAAGAGCCGTCATTGAGCACGATTCCAAACTCATCAGCGCCGACACAATCGCTGAGACCATCGAAGACACTGGTTTTGATGCATCCATCATCGAATCAAAGCCTTCAGAACCCCCACGAACCAAGATGCTCTCTTCGAGCAGGAGGCAGAGCAGGAAGAATGATGTCTTGTTCACAACTATCGTTGCCATTGAAGGCATGACATGTGGTGCCTGTACTTCCGCAGTGACAAGCGGCTTCAAGGACGTCCCTGGCCTCCTAAAATTCGACATCAGTCTGCTCGCCGAAAGAGCTGTTGTTTTGCATGATCCTACCAAACTCTCTCCGGAAAAGATTGTTGAGACCATCGAAGACTGTGGATTTGACGCCAAGGTTCTGACTTCGCGGGAAGAAGGAGGCTCTCGTTCTAGGAGAGGAAGTAGTACTGTGGAACTGAGGCTATTTGGTCTCCAAAACGCCGAGGCAGCTTCCGCTCTTGAAACCACACTCAAGAACCGCAAGGGAAGCACAGCGGTCAAGGTTGACTTCAGAACTGGAAGGGCCTCGGTTGCCTATGATCCTACGCAGACTGGACTCCGCGCGATTGTCGAATCGATTGAGAACGAAGGTCTTAATGCTTTGACTGCCGAGAATGATGACAACAACGCCCAGCTGGAGTCGCTCGCCAAAACCAAAGAGATCCAGGAGTGGTCAAGGGCATTGAAGGTGTCACTTCTTTTCGCTATCCCAGTCTTCCTTACCAGCATGATTTTCCCCATGTTCATCAAGCCCTTGGATTATGGAAGCATCAAACTGCCCTTGATACCCGGGCTGTGGCTTGGAGATGTTGTCTGTCTACTCCTTACCATACCGGTTCAATTCGGTATTGGCAAGCGCTTCTATAGATCTGCTTACAAGTCTCTTAAACACGGCTCGCCGACTATGGACGTTCTCGTCGTATTGGGAACATCGGCCGCGTTCTTTTTCAGTTGCGCTGCTATGCTGGTCTCGATCCTCACATCCCCCCATTCAAGGCCTGCCACAACTTTCGATACGAGCACCATGCTCATCACCTTCATCATGCTTGGTCGCTTCCTTGAGAACAGAGCTAAGGGACAGACTTCGGCCGCTTTGTCTCGTTTGATGAGTCTGGCACCATCAACTGCTCTTATCTACACAGACCCTATCGCAGCGCAAAAGGCCGCCGATGAATGGGACAGCGACAACGAGAAGTCTGAAAAGAACTCGCCGATTGGTGCGCTCGAGGAGAAGACCGTTCCCACAGAACTGCTCGAAGTTGGCGACGTGGTCATCCTCAAACCCGGTGACAAGGTCCCGGCTGACGGTACTGTTATCCGTGGCGACAGTTACGTCAATGAGAGTATGGTCACTGGAGAAGCGATGCCCATCTTGAAAACCAAAGGAAAGAACCTCATGGCTGGTACTGTCAATGGCGCAGGGAGACTTGACTTCCAGGTCACTAGAGCTGGTCGTGACACACAACTCAGCCAGATCGTCAGACTTGTTCAAGAAGCCCAGACCAGTCGTGCTCCCATTCAACGTATGGCTGATGTGGTCGCTGGCTACTTTGTCCCTATCATCATCACACTGGGACTGGCTACCTTTACGGCATGGATGATCTTGAGCCACGTTCTGCAGACGCCGCCCACTATCTTCACTAAGGATACCAGTGGTGGGCCTCTTATGGTTTGCGTCAAGCTTTGTATTGCTGTCATTGTTTTTGCCTGCCCCTGTGCGCTCGGTCTTGCAACTCCTACAGCTGTCATGGTTGGTACTGGAGTTGGAGCCGAGCAAGGCATTCTCATCAAAGGCGGTGCCACTTTGGAGACTGCCACGAAGGTGACTCACATCGTCCTCGACAAGACTGGCACCTTGACCATGGGCAAGATGAGCGTATCGCGATCCGATGTACAAGGTGGCTGGACCGCCGATGCTGCCAAGCTTCGCCTCTGGTGGACCATCATTGGGCTGGCTGAGATGGGCAGTGAGCATCCTATCGCACGTGCAATCACAAGCGCAGCCAAGTCACACCTTGGTCTTGGATCAGACGGCACGCTTGATGGAAGTGTTGGCGACTTTGTTTCTACTGTCGGCAAGGGCATATCAGCTTCTGTGGAAGCAGCTATTTCGCCCGAACGCAAGCGCTACAACGTAATGATTGGTAACACCTCTTACTTGCGCTCTCAAGGCGTGGCAGTCCCCGAAGATGCGGACGACACCAACGATTACGAAGCTAGCAAAGACGCAAACGCGGCTTCCGAGCAGCAGTCGGCAGGTGTCACAACCATCCACACTTCGATTGACGGCGTCTACACCGGTCCTCTATCTCTTTCCGACACTCTCAAGCCTTCAGCTCCAGCTGCGATATCTGCTTTACAGCGCATGGGTGTCACTTGCTCGATCGTCACTGGCGACCAGGCAAGCACAGCATACTACGTAGCTAACCTCCTCGGCATACCCAAGCACAACGTCCACGCTGGTGTACTTCCCAGTGGCAAGCGCGAAATCGTAGAAGAGCTTCAAGCACAAGGCATCATCGTCGCCATGGTAGGAGACGGCATCAACGATTCTCCCGCTCTTGCGACTGCAAATGTTGGTATATCGCTCGCCTCGGGTACAGACGTTGCCATTGAAGCAGCAGATGTCGTCCTCATGCGTCCCGACCATCTCCTTGATATAGCATCCTCTCTCGCCTTGTCCCGCGCCATCTTCCGACGCATCAAGTTGAACCTGATTTGGGCATGTCTTTACAATGCCATTGGCCTGCCCATCGCGATGGGCTTCTTCTTGCCCTGGGGTCTTTCTCTGCCGCCTATGGCTGCTGGAGCCGCAATGGCATGTTCGAGCGTCACGGTTGTAGTATCAAGTCTTTTGTTGAAGCGATGGAAGCCACCGAGATACATCAGAGAGGCTGCTGCCAGGGAAGTCAGCGAGACCGAGTTGTTCGCAGATGTTGACACTGCGGTTCAGAGCCGGGGCGTCAGTGACTGGGTTCAGGGGCTTGTAGGATTGGTCCGAAGCAAAAGAGGAGATGGTAATGCTGACAGGGGTGCTTATGTGCCCTTGCAGAGATTCGAAGAAGTGTAGACACTTCCGCAATGATACCTATTTGATATTTTCAGTTCTTTCCTCCAGTCAAAGTGCCTTGATATTTGACCAGCAGCATTCCGAACACGAGACCGTAGAAAGAGGCGATGTGACCAGTCCTGCGCATTGAGTTCTGAGAGACCAGTCACGTGCGATAGTCCGAACCGAAAACGTAACGTCTATCATCAACAATAGTGTCCTGCTAGAGTATTATGTTCTGGTAGCAGAGGCAAGGAAGATCATCGTCATCATCTCTCGTGCACACGTCTCACGAGCATGCTGTCGTTGCTAGCAGTGATCACGGTTCCAATGATGTGGTCATCAGGATGTACGCTAGCCCAATATAGCTAGCTAGATTGCTCGCTGCTGTTACAAGAACGCTACAAATACGCTACAAGAATCCATTAAACGTGATAGCTGCACCAAGAACCTCTTGTCGATCTTGTCTCTGCTCGAGATCTTATCTCTGCGTCTGCGCAAGTTATTGATGCATTGAGGTCGAGGGCAGCGTCCGAGAGGACGTAGCTCTGATGATCTGAGCGCAATCTAGTCCAAGTCGGCTCTTGCTGAAGCACCGACCCTGCTCAGTCACGTGAGATGGGAGTGGTAGCTGACAACCATGCATGGTCTATAGATCAATCAACCTTGCAATCACTGCTTCGTACAGTAACACCTCGCTATAGCGATACTTCCTCTCGGCCCTTCTTCTATCGTTATAGCGAGGTTATCGTTGTACAGAGGAAGCCTTGGCATTTATCTA
>SWBL01000340.1:0-54758 GCA_024195585.1 Aureobasidium sp. EXF-3400
TCTTCTGTCTGAAGTCGGCGTTGTCGTCGAAGTTGAGCTTGGCGTCCATGCAGAGAACCTGGTGGTCCGAAGTCTCGGACAGGGGGTTGATCTCAATCTGGGTAGCGTCGTTCTCCATGAAGACCTTGTACAGCTTCTGGATGGTCAGGGCAGCGTCGTCGATGCACTGAGGAGAGAAACCGAGCTGGGTAGCGATGGTCTTGGCCATCTCGTCGGTGACGCCCTGGTGGATGTCGACCTTTGTGGTGATGATGGCATCGGGGTTCTCCTTGGCGACGGCCTCAATGTCCATACCACCCTGGGAGGAAGCAACAATGACGGGGCCCTGGCTGGCTCTGTCCATGAGCACGGCGAGGTAGAACTCGCGACGGGCGAACTTGCGCTCGACGATGTAGACCGAGTTACAGATGCGACCCTTCTCGCCAGTCTGCTTTGTGATGAGCTTGTGACCAATCATCTCGTTGGCGAGGATTGAGGCCTCCTTGGGCGAGTAGACGACTCTGACACCGCCCTTGAAGCCGTTGTCGAAGTGACCCTTGCCTCTACCTCCGGCAAGAACCTGGGCCTTGATGACCATGTCATCACCAGCTGCGAAGAATCAGCACAAGGAAGTGTGTGTGTTGTGATATTGGTTCAGCGTACGGATGCCCTTGGCGACCTGCTCGGCCTCGGCAGCCGAGTGGGCGACATCACCCTTGGGGACACCGATGCCGTAGGACTCGAGGAGCTTAGCGGAGCGGTACTCGTGGATGGAGAGGTTGCGTCTCTGCTGCAGAACAGGCGCATTCTGGATTGGCGGTTGTGTCAGTCGCAAGGGGGTCCTGAGTCGGAGGGGCTTTCTGGACCAACCTTGACGGCCTGGAACGCAGAGGCGGCCTGCCTGCTGCGGGCGAGCTTGAACATGGCGAATGTGTAGAGAGGAGAGGGTGGATATGGAGCTTTGGTGCAATCAAGGCTCAGCAAAGAGATACAACAACTCTACGAACTCTGGTCCGACAATCTTCGCGCCAAGTCTCATCGCCCGGTTATTACCGGCTTGCGCGCTCGCTCTTCCGCATCCTCTTCCGCGTCCCTCCCGCATTCATGTCTGCCGAGCAATACTTTTTTGATACTCATCAGCCATGCCAAAGGACAACACGCCTACTGACGCCGATGTCATCTTCAATCGCGCAAACGTTGCTCTTGCCCACAGCCAGCGCTTAGTTCAATCATGGCTTCCCACCAAGACTAGCCAGGATGCGCAACCCGAAAAGACGCATCAAGAGCTGTTGAAGGAAGACGAGGAGCTATTTAAACCCACACCAGAGCTGTGAGCATCTTCGCTTCCTCTGCCGCAGAAAGAGATGGACTGAGAGCGTCTAGCCTTGGACTCGGCGCATCCGCCCCCGACCCAGATCAAGACCCGCTACTCAAGCAGAGACACGGTGCAAACTACGATAGACTGCTGGAGCAGTTGCTAGGCAAGAAAGCTGCTAGAGGTCACAGAGCCACTTCCAAGCCTCAGCCCGGTCAGAAGACTCCTGCCTCGCAGAACACCACTTCAGATCGGCCCGCAGTCGACGACCATGATGACGACGAAGAAGAAGGAAGAGCAGCCATGGTTGCCTCCAATTCGGCCCTGAAGAGAAAGGGTCCGTCTCACACATCCACTCGCAAGCCCGGTACTGCGTCTCAGAGCAAGCCCGAGGCCGAGCCGTTGTCGGACGACGACGAGGATCAAAGGCCAAGCAAGAAGAGATCTGGAACATATCTTGATCAACTTCTAGCAGAAAAGGCTAGCAAGAAGAAAAGAAAGCAGCAACAGAAGAGCTAGCAAATAGAGTCATGTGTCAACAAAACTAAGTTGCTTGATGATGATCCCTCGAACCGTGTGTCCTGGCTTGTTTTCTGTTTGACATTTTTGAGAATCTCACACCCTCCGTCCCTGTACCGATTCGTGACCAATTTATGGGTAACGGTAACTAGGGACAAGCTCAAAACTTCATGAGCATCGTATAAAAGGGATGCGAACAATAGACGACAGTCGTGCAATCGAGTTTGTGAGTTCAGGTGTTGATCAATGATGGTCAGGGGGTGGACCCTGGTCGTGTCAACTCCGCAACAGGTGGCAGCAGCTGGAGAAGCTCCTCCATTTGGCGTGACTGTTCCCCTTTCTATTTACTTGTGATACACAACAACTATCAAATCTACCAACATGGCTGTCCGTAACAAGTACTCGGTGCTGCTGCCCACCTACAATGAGCGTCGCAATCTTCCCATCATCGCCTGGTTGCTGAACAGGACCTTTACCGAAAAGTATCACACCCCCGGAGACAATCCGCGCGCAATTGACATATGATGCTGACTATATGCCATAGCAACCTGGATTGGGAACTCATCATCATCGACGACGCCTCGCCCGATGGCACACAAGAAATCGCCCAACAGCTCATCAAAGCCTACTCCCCTGAGCGCATCCAGCTGAAGCCACGAGCTGGCAAGCTGGGTCTCGGTACTGCTTACGTCCACGGCCTGCAGTATGTCACCGGCAACTTTGTCATCATCATGGATGCCGACTTCAGTCACCACCCCAAGTTCATCCCCCAGATGATCAAGAAACAGAACGAGAACGGCGCCGACTACGACATTGTCACCGGAACCCGCTACGCTGGAGACGGAGGTGTCTACGGCTGGGATCTGAAGAGAAAGTTTGTCAGCAGGGGTGCCAATCTGTTTGCCGACACTCTGCTCAGACCAGGTGTCAGTGACTTGACTGGCAGTTTCAGACTCTACAAGAAGGCTGTTCTACAAGAGGTCATTCGCAAGACCGAAAGCAAGGGCTACAGCTTCCAGATGGAGATGATGGTCAGAGCAAAGGCAATGGGCTTCAAGGTGGCCGAGGTACCCATCAGCTTCGTCGACCGTCTGTACGGAGACTCGAAGATTGGTTCCAACGAGATCACAGCATATGCTAAGAGTGTTCTGTCGCTCTGGGTCAAGGTCTAAAAGCGCAGCGAACCCCCTCTTGTTTTCCTCTGGCGTTCAGGGCGCTTCAAGCTGTACGGATATGGGCATACTAAGATCCAGCTTCTTCTCTACCCTTTTTCCATGTCGTATAAGACTCAGAATCCATACTAATCACAATCCAAAAGACGTTGATCAGGTTTTGCTCACTGCTCGTCCTGCAGCTGATTCTATATTGCTGATGTATTGCACCTCCTTACTCACTTCCCAGATCCAGACCACTAACCGACCTAATGTGCTGCTGATGCCTACACCTTCTTGATCATATTGTCCTTCAACCAAACCGCAAACGATCCGTCATCAACACTTGCGGAGAACTGGATGTAACGTGCCATAGCCGCGCTTCTGGCGAACGGACTGTGCACGACAATGGGTTCGACATCGATGTGATCCAGTCCCTTCACCGCAAGGAGCTCCTCTATCCACTCCATGCCATCTGTACCCTTGAGAACATCGAAATGCTCTAGCTGTAAGGCAGGAACCAAGTCCCAACCATCTGGGCCTGGCCTGCCGGCAACAATGCCCAATGACAGTGACTTCAGGTTGGGCAGCCCGGCAGCCCATTCCATGGCGACGGCCCATTCTGCTTTGGAGTATTCTTTATCGTACGGCAAGGCACGTTTGACCAGACGTATGGACCGTATGCAATTGCGAGCGAATGGTGTCAAATCTTCTAGGAACCCGACGAATGCCTCGATGTGCATGTCGAAGTCAAAAACGTGGCTCGAGTACAAGACCTCGACAGCCTCGGCGTAGATTCGTGCATTTACTCGTAGCAAGGACGTATGGATGCCCGTATTGCTGGCGCAGAAGTACGTCGTGGGCACGCATCCAGGGCGCAGACCGCCAGAGCGCACGAAAAAGGTGCTGCGCACATGTTCAGGAGCACGCGATTTGTAGTTGACTGGGTCCTCGGCACGAATGGAGAGAGTGACAGCGTTTGGCTCTAGGTCGTCTGAGGATCCCGTGTGATGGCCTTCGTGATAGTCTATCGAGGTGGGAAGCAGAGCAGGCTTGCTGCTTGCAAAGGTACAACTCGGATCATGAAGCAAGAGTAACTTGTAGATATCGAGCCTCAACTCAGGGGGTAGTCTGAGAAACAAAGATTGAGGCACGGAAACAGACATGGTGACAGGATTGGAGTCTAACACGGAAACGAATCGCTCAACAAAAAGGACACGAGTCTGTTTAAGTAGCGGTCGGATAAATTGGTAAGCGCAATTCGATGAGCAAAAGGCGATTCAGTCAAGACCCCCTTACCGATAAAGGAAAAAAAGTAGAACCTTGATGAAAAGGAACATCGTCATCAAGTATCGCTTCGGCTCGGCCCGAGGAGATCGATCATGTTACCACGAGGTCGGAAAACAAAGCCCCATCCTTTGCTCTCTGATTTTGTAGAGAAGCCTCACAATAGCAATGATAAAGGCCACACTATACAGCAGCTGCAAGAGACATGAATTCGTGTATCAACTGAGCAGTGAGTGCGTCCATGCTCGAGTCATGGCGTCCACTTTAGGCTTTCATGAGGCTCTTCGCAAAGATAGTACCTGCTTGTTGGGACGATAAGCCGACCAGGTATATCCGAGTGAGTCGGATACAAAACTGTTGTGTTTTTCAAGTGTCTGAGATATACATGACCGTATCATCCCCCGATATTATCCAAGAATAGAGGAATGCCCGCTGGGGGCTGTCGCTTTCTCGACTCTATGTGAATCCCTTAACGATAATACAAGTGCGCGCAAGCCATTACATATTCCACGTCTTGCTAACTTTTGTAAACCGCGATCCACAAGGGTAAGCTTATACGAGAGGTCGTTGCAGCTTGCACCTGCTGTCAAGCCAGTCTATGACGTCCACCATATCATTACAGGTCGCGAGACCTGCCCTTTCCCTCTTCGTACTCGTCTTGGTCATCATTTCGGTGATATGATGCACAACCAGCTCATGTCGCATGCTACCCTGAACAGCATAGTGTATGAACTGAGACACGGCCTCCACTGGCGTCTTGTCGAAACCCGCAAATAAGGCAGGGTTTTCCAGTAGACCTCGAGCTGCCATGACACCATCAACACCGGTCTCCTTTGTGATTCGATGAGCATCTTCTAGAGAGTAGACATCTCCGTTTGCGAGGACGGGTAGTGTTGTATGCGTCCTTAACATCTTGATGGCTTCAAAGTTGGGCGGTGTGGATGATCGTTGGTTCCGCAGCCGGCCATGGATAGTGATGTAGTCTACACCTGCCGCTTCTACAATCTTAATGAACCGGATCGTCTCACTGTAAGACGAGTCAGTAGAGAAACCCAGAAGCAGTCATGGCCGATAATACTTCAAGTCTGGGTGAATTCGAATCTTGCAAGAGACAGTTTTGCCAGGTCCAATCCTCTGCTTGGCCTCCTTGATCATGGCGGCGACCTTGTCTGGATTTGCCATCATGCTGCAACCAATACCTTCTTTCATCGCCCACGATTGCGGACATCCACAATTCAGGTCAACACCATTGACCCAGGGACCGATCATCTCTGCAGCACGTCCAAATTCGACAGGATCATTAGAGGCAAATTGTGCGATAACAGGGCCCTCATTGTCATGAGTACTGAAATCTGAAGAACGTGCAACAGGGTGACGGATGAATCTATGTGGCGACATGAGTATGGAAGATCTTATATGGAGTTGAGTTGTGTGGAAGAAAAGTGAATATGGAACGAAAAATCATGAATGGAGACATTGATGGTACCTACTCATGTGCAAGAATCATGGGTGTATAAGTAAGATCGACTTTGTAGTCCTGAACCAGCAGTCTGAAGGGAAGTTTACTGTAGCTATACGAATGTTCAGTGAAATGACAGACCTACATCACTGCTTTTCTTACCGGACCATAGGACCAGAGACGTATAAAGGCCTACCTTCAGCCTTCGACTTCTCGAACAGAACTAGAGGACTAGACATCGCGTGGTTAGTCACAAGAGTGATCAACCCAGAGGATGACCGCGCTCACTTTATGTCTCGAGACGAAGTCATCTTGGAGATAGCCATTGTTGATATATCTTTGATGTTGCTTGGATAGAAATTGATGGGCGAAAAAAGGATCCGGCTCAATCTTATCGATCTAAAACTACTCGATTCGGTATAGCACCTGCCTAGAGTGGACGTTCCAAACAAAACTGTACTCTGATCAGTGAAGTCTACAACAACGAGTATCTAACGAGCGAGAGTTGCGTACATTACACGGAGGACTTCAAAACATTGTCACATCAACACCCTAGATGCTTGATCGGGGTATCAAATCGTTATTGGATATGGGGGAATCTAAAAAACAATATCCTCTTTGTGCAGGGGCCTCAAACCCTGGTCTTTGACGACCTCTGCAAACCCATGACGCCGTCGCTCAATGTATGTTCAGTAAAATCATAAGAAGATGGAATATCTCTAGCCTTCGACCTCGCCTTCTTCGCTACCGTGGCTCTCAACGGTGCGCGAGGCGGGTGCATGGTGAGGAACAGAAGTAGCGGCAGGAGCAGAATCGGATGTGCGTCTCTTTTTGACGGCTCTATCGTCATGGGGCGGGTCAAGGTGGTGTATTTTGCTACCATGACCATTTGCGCTAGCGTCTTGGTGGAGTATGGGAGCGGAGGGACTGGTAATGACCTGTTCACTACTCAGCCTTGTGGCATCCCAGTCCGAATCTTGAGAGTCGAGACGTACATAAGTAGTTTGAGCGCCTTCGTGACCGGGTTTGATAGGGACATGTTCATAGTTGGCAGCCATGTAGTTGCAAGCTTTCAGAATATCATCGAGTGAGACGTGCTGAACATGCCACCACGGACGTCCGTCAGAGGAATCGGGAAAGGCGACATTGCAGTAGCGGGCGGCCGAGTAAAGGGCAGCGGCCGCGATGGTATGACTCGAACACAGCAGACAGAGCTGAGTGATGTTGCTGTCGGTGACAAAGGCCCAGGCGGCGTTGCGCAACGGCTTGTTGTGGTGGACATTGTAGTATTTGAGCATCTCGTAAAGCTGTTTGTGAGGGGCCTCGATAGTGAGATCGAAACACAGCACCTCGAGTAGGACGTCTTCGTTTAGCAGGATAGTATCGCGCCATTTCCAGAAGTCCTTGCTTTGCTCATCGATTAGCAGATTGGGATTCTTCTGGGCGACGCGACAGCAAGCAACGACCAGGTCCTTCATCTTGCGACATGACTCCTCGACCTTTGTGGCCAGAAAGAGGGCGGTCGCACCAAGCGTGTAGTGGTGGAGTGCCTTTTGATTTGGACGGTCGACAAGACTGACGCGCATGAGGAAGCGATTGAAGAAGATGGCAGCGGTAGACAGAGTGAGCTCGGGCAGCTTGAGCATGATGCCGACTTGACGGACGAAGTTGATGCCCTTTGCGCGTATCTCCTTCTCCTTCTCGGGCGCCATGCCATGTTGAACCGATGGTGTGTGCAGCAACTCTTGCTCACTGAAGAGCCATTGCGCTTCGGCCTCGGCCAGTATACGATCCGGCGACTTTGGGCGCTGACGAGCCGCGGGCTGGTGTGAAGGGAGATGGTCGGCCGACGAGGGAGGCGGCATCTGGGCGAGGCGATCGACTAGACGATGGGCGGCTGGCCAGTCTCGAGACGTGTTGTAGACTGCTGTGAGATTGGTGGACGGGGTAAGTCTACTGTTTTGTTCGTCCTGGGTTGCGCTTCGGATCATGGCAAACTTGAGTTATCCATTCCAAGCGCGCGTCACTGCGGGCCGGCCCGCGGCACCGATTGCTGTATATCAACATTCCCAACAAAGCACCCAGCGCGGCTCAATCGTTGATTATGCCTTCGCCATTCCCAACTGCTCCAGTTCTTGTCCTTAACATCCACGTTCTTAACACTCTGTTCTGACTGCAGCAGCCTTTGGCTTTTTAGAACTCCCCGCAGTTACAATAATCGGCCTTGACTGTTCTTTTCCCTCCTCTATCCACATCCCACTCGATCAACCACCTCTACAACCGCAATCATGCCTTCAGGAATGGGCAGTAAGTATTCGCCCGTCCCGATCTTTTTTCTACAGCTAACCTGCTTCGAGACGGCACCAAGCCGATTCACAGTGCGTACCAACCTTGCCCCGGCCACCCACTCCCCGTTCATGGCCCATTCTGACCATACGCAATTAGACAAGAAGCCCAAGAAGGCTGCCAAGGAGGAGGACGAGGATGATGCCGCATACAAGGCCAAGCAGATTGCCGGTTTGTGCTATCCGCCTCCTTCACACACCTAGCTCATCATATCTGACCTCTTTCTGCAGACAAGAAGGCCCGCGAGGAGATGGCCAAGAAGGCTGGCGGCAAGGGTCCCTTGAACACTGGTGGTCAGGGCATCAAGAAGAGCGGCAAGAAATAAGCTCGTCGTCTACATCTTTCTCCGGCGTTCGAAGGCTCGACACATACCCCTTTGTTTTTCTTTGCAATCGAACAATAACGACCACTCTTTCCGCCTTCCTGAATACCTTTGTCCCTGGTTATTGTGGGAGAGCTCTTGCACATTGTACTTGTGAACGAGTGATCTACATGGTCTTTTGACAATACATGCTTCCTTCAATCTGTAACACGTCGAAGCCATAGTCCTGTACTGCCGTCTACCTCTTCGGCCTTTGCTCTGGCCCTGCTCAGCAGTCTGCCAACCTCAAAAAGTTCCCTCTGCACTTCGTCCTGCCTGGTACGCACTTCGTTCATCTTCTTGCGATTCTCACGTCGCATCCTCTCCGACACATCGATCGGGCTAGCCGAATCCACCTTTTCCAAATCCTTGAACAGTTTCTCCATATTCATCTTTTGCAGTTCCAGTGACTCCACGCGAGACGCCAGCTCGTCAATATGATCAACAGCCTGTCTCGTTTTTGGAGGTTGCGGAAGAGCCTTTTCACAGGTCACTTCTCGCACGTCTTGCACATCGCCCATGCTGTCATGTCTTTTGGGAGCCGTTGGTTCTCTGCCAGGCACAGGGCGTCGCCTTGACATGATTGAGGTAGTGTAGGAAGGTGTTGGGCTGTACGGTGGTGTGTCTTGCTGATATGTTGTATCCGTATTTGCTGTCGTCCAACTGAAGTGGCTGTCTGGTTCCCTCGATATGCTTCTGCTCTCGATGTATGATGTGGTTGGCGAAACACTTCGCTCCGTCTCTGCGTAAGTCGTCCAACTGAAGTGACTCCTAGAGGGATCGATTTTCTCCTGCGTAACAGTCCTGGCTGAGTCGTTGCTGTCAGTCGAGTTTCTAGCCAACTTGTCGTGTTCGTCCGAGTTCTGATACTGATGTGTGCGTGGGGGGAGGCCAACGGCGGACGAGATGTTGCTCGTGGGATGGATAGGCGGTAATCGTGGCGCAGCAATGGTTTTGGCAATTTTCAGAGGTGTTATCGGTTTCGCCGTCTCGGGTTCGCTGTAAATGCTTGATGCGACTGAACCACGCACGTTCCGTGTCTTTGAACCAACCGAGACCAGTGAACTCGTGCTCATGCTGGCGCCGAACCTTGACTCATCTCGAGACAGACCCGAGGTACTTCTCACTGCGGTGTAATGACTAGGTAGGGATGGTCGTCTAAAGTCGTCTTTGGCTCCACCGGATGCAGAACGACTTCCGAATGCTTGACGACCAAATTTTGCTGCCTTCTCGACCAGTGTTGATTTTTTCGGCTTGCCTCCTGTTATGGAAACCTGATATTTTGAATCGTACGGCCTATCGAAATCGTTTTCCGGCCTGTGCGAGAGACTCTCGTCGGACTGTGTTGTGAACTTCATTGAGGTTTGATAGGATCGAAGAAACTAATCCGAGTCAGTAAAAGATACCCCAAATAGCTTCCTCAATGATGTGCTATGCTGTAGGCAACTCCTCGGTTTGCCAAGTCTGTCACGCGAGCAGGTAGAAAAAAAGACACTTCCTCGAGCCCTCTGTGAAAACAAGCTGCTGACATGCTCTTATTGAACCGACCGGGAGTCAAAGAAACCGCACGTTGTTCCGGCTGACCTACTGCGCTCCCCAGGTGCGAGAAGATGGCTACAGTGGGTGTGGAAAAGCACGCGGAAGAGGTATGATTTTTTCTCCGTTGGTAGGGTATGAGAAGACTTACTTTTGGTATGCAAAGAGAATCAAAACTTTACGCAGGTCGACCAGCGGCGTATGCGACAAGAAAGACGTGTGGTAAAGATGCGTATGTGAGAAGGAAGAATGTCCGATCAACGAGGCATGTAAACAATGGCAACCACAACACAACAACACCAAAATCAAGAAGAAAGAAGCCAAGCAAGTTTTGATCGATCAAAGATCACAAAGGTCTAGAAAGCCTGGTGGATGGTCTTTAAACATGCCGACAACCGCCATGAACACATGTCATGCAGGAGCTTTACGTTTCATCTCGCGGCGTGTTTCAGCTTTGACTAGAATTGGCAGATGAACAGGACGTCGTCAACCTCCAAATCGATTGTGTTTGTTTGGAGCCAGTGTAACATTATGCGAAACAGCACCTGTCAAAGACCCTTGACCGAGTGTGATGTTCATTGCAAGATCTAGATGGCAAGCGTGTCGCAAGAGCTTTCCTCAAGACTCGACCAACAAGCTGAGCGATGGGCAGCGAGCGATACGACAGTAGCGGCATATGATGCACCCGAGTGACTGGACGGGAATAGAGCTATTGATGGCAATATAACAAGTCTTGACCAAAGCCCTAACGACCCGTGGGCCAAGAAAGAAATCTTTCTGAGATCTGGGAGGACGTTGGTTTGAATGCTACAGTCTAGGGAAGTACTGAGGTGTAGGTTCGCAGAGAAGAGACCATGTCCAGTGTAGTGACAGTCGATATGGCATGCGAACTCTGCCTGTAGGTGAGTGAGAACGGTTGGACAGTGAGCACTGGGCCGAGAAGGAAGATCGGCAAAGATAAAAGTGGTTTCGAAAGCTCCCCACAGTCAGGTCACGCATCAGTCAGCTTGAGCTTGCCAGTGACGTTCTTCTCGCTCGCGTCTTTGCCCAACGGCCCTGACCCGCAGACTACTCGAAAAGTATCCGAGTGATGGACAAGACAAGCACCATGGCAGATGGTGAGTACCTTCGATTGAGGCTCGCATATAGTACTGACGTGATACAGAAGTATCGCCGCCTCCGGCAACCGAAGTGTATGTTCCGCAAACCAGCCCGATCAACGAATACTGAGACCAGACCAGTGCATCAATCGCAACACCTATCAACCTGATTCTCATCACACTTTTTATGGTCCTGCTCTACTATCGTCTCACACCAAAGACTGCAGCCACTCTGCCAACCCCACCAGCACCGACTGTTTTCAAGACCTTCACACCACCCGAGCTCGAGCCCTACAATGGTCGCAACAATATGCCCGTTTATCTCGCCGTCCGCGGCAGAGTCTTTGACGTAACATCCGGACGCAACTTCTACGGTCCAGGAGGTCCTTATGCCAACTTCGCTGGACGCGATGCGAGTAGAGGTCTGGCTTGTGGCAGCTTCGACGAAGACATGTTGACCAAAGACTTGAACGGCCCTCTCGACACCCTGTCAGACTTGGGTGAGGAAGAGATGGAGGCTATGAGAGGTTGGGAGGAGAGATTCTCTGAGAAGTATCTGGTCGTTGGAAAACTTGTGCCTGTGGGAAGTGAGGAAGCTCAGGAGGCTACTGAGGCCGAGAAGCTGTAATCTAACGAGGCGATTCTCTGTAGTACTGCGCAGAGATACACAAAGCTATGATGTTCAGAACACAACGACACGATTTGCATGAATTCGTGTAATAGCATTATGTGATTTGAAGACACGAATGCCTGCAGAGTGTGCTGTCTGTCGCCATCGCACATAGTGGAAACGAAACAAGTGCCATCAGACGTTGGAAAAGTATGATATGCTTACCGAGTTGCAAGTAGGATATATATACTCGAGTAGCGTAGGTGTCGAGACTAAGAATGATTCAAAAGCCGCCAAGACACGAACGGAGATGCGGACAACATTTCGAGACTCGAGACGAACATTTGGTGCAAGCAGGACCAATACACAACACCACCTCGACCATGTCTTTGACCATGCGACCAACGATTCTACCACAATGCACATCGTGCCTACGACGTATCAGCAGCCTGGGTCTGCAAGAATGGCGTAGCGGACAGCAGGTTCGCGGCAAGAAGAAGATGGCTCGCGCACCCACCACCGTCACCGTACGCCTCACCAAGGATGTGCCTACCTTTGGTCGCAAGGGCTCCTTCATTCCCATTTCCATTGGCCGTATGCGCAACGAATTCTTTCCCACAAGAGCTGCCGAATATGTGACAAGCGTGCAAATGAAGGAATTGAAGGCGAAGAACATCACTGCCGAACGAGACTTCCAATTCGGTGTCCCTGACCCGGCTGCCGTTAGAGCCATTGAGCAGCAGTCTCAGCGCGCTGCTACGCGTACTGTCGAAGTTGACAAGTTGGCCGTAAGTCTGCTGTGATCACTGATCTCAAGCCTTGTACTGACACCCACCCTAGCCCAAACGCTCAACCGAACTTCTTTCCATGCTCCTTCCGCCAGTCATGGATTTCCGACGCAGACCTCAGGAATCTGCTACTCCTGAAACACCAGCCGCCCCTATGAAAAAGGACCAACCCTTCTCCAGTGCTGCTGCAGACCTTCTAGCTGCTTCGGCTGCTCCTACTGTACCCGCCTTTACAACCGCAACACCCATCTTCGGTACCGTCTCCAATGCCGACGTCGTCAGCAGGATCATTCATCTTCTTTCCGAAAACCAAGAAGCCTCGCGGATTGTCCTAAGTGCAGAAGACGTCAAGTTTGTCAACATATCTACGCAGACAGCTGCTGAAGCCGACAAGATCAGGCATTTGGGAGAGTACAAGGTCGAGGTCAGAGTCAAAGGAGGAGAGACGCCTGTTCAGAGACTTGTCCGCGTAATTCCCATTGAGACAGAGAGCACTGTCTAATCCAGCTCTTGAAGAAGCGAAGACTTACCAGGCGCCTGTAAGATGAGAACGGTGCCCACATAAGAGGGGCTCGGGGCATTTGTACAAACATCACAAGAGCGGTATCGCTACTATCTGGAAAAAGCAAAATCCAGAATGAAGAACTGAATACTGTTACATACTGGCAATAACAAAGAGTCGCCAAATTAGCCTGCTGTAGGCAGCTCTATTCAGCTGTCTGCTCCGACCTAAGCCGCAATTGATACTTGCCAACCAATTCATTGTGCGCGCCACCCCTTGTTCTTTCAGTGCTTAAAGCCGGGGTTATTCATGTGTGGCTGTGGTTGGTTGATCGAGTGGGATGTGAATCTTGTGCATCAGTGAGTAATAATTCTCAAGAGCAAAAGTACGAAAAGTTCGTCTCCGTGAAATGTGCAAGGAGAAGAGGGTAATCACCAGTAAGGTCTACGATCGTAGCCTGCGTCATAGCCACGCTCGCGTCTTGGAGGAGGGCTGGGAGGGCGGCCGTAAGGCTCTCTGGGCTCTCTGGGTTCTCTGGGCTCTCTGCCGTGGCCGTTGGCGTAGGGATCAGCCTCGTAACGGCGGGCCGGAGGAGGTGCACCATAGCCGTCATCGGCAGGGTAAGCACGGCTTCTGGGCGGTGCGTATTCGTCGACGGGAGGGCCGCGAGCGCGGGGTGGGGGCGAACGAGCGTAGGGATCTCTGCGGTCATCGTAGTAGCGAGGTGGGGGGCTTCTGCGGCGGTAGCTGTCATCACGACGAGGGCTGTAACCACCAGCACCACCGCGAGGAGGACCTCTACGGTCTCCGTAGTAGTCATCCATAGGAGGTGCACCGTATCCACCGCCGCCGCCACCGCGACGAGGAGGAGGCGAGCGCGAGCGGTAACGGTTGTCGCGAGGAGGCGGGGGAGGCATGCGAGGGATCTCGGACTGGGTCTGCATGGCAATGTGAGAATGTCAGCAACCAGCCACGATGGGAGAACTTACGTCAGAGATGCAGCGGACAGTGGCGCCCTTAAACTCCTGTCCGTCTAGTTTCTCGACAGCAGAGACCAAGTCAGCTGCAGTCTCGTATTCAACGAAGCTGGGACATGTGGTTAGAGCGAAACCGGTTGCTGGCCATGCTGAGAGTGCTTACCCTTTGCCGTTGCCGCTGCCATCGCGTTCGCGTCCAACTTCAGAGTAAACAACGTCGAGGCCGGGTTGACGAGCAAAATCCTTGAGGTCCTAGAGGCCAATGTGAGTCCAGGTCCAAGTTGGGTTGAGTGAGGAAGTCCAAAGCAAGAAGAAAGATGATCCAACACCAGTAAAATCAGGGCGCGGTACAGACGACACGAGAGGAAAGACAAGGGAAAGAAGAAACGGCCGGGTGAAAGAAATTGTGCATCGAAGGGACATTGCTAACCTGCCAGCTGGTTTCGAAGGGAAGGCCAGTGATGGACATGCGGTGGACAGTACGACGCGGACGGGGAGGAGCGCGCTGCTCCTGGTGGCCGTACTCGCGAGGACGAGTGGAACCACGAGCGAACTGGACGACGAGACGCTCGCCCATGAAGTCGGAACCGTCTAGCGTGAGGTCAGTAAGCGGACTGGCGAGCAGGACTAGGGCGGTGGCCGAAGCCGGTTGTACGTACGGAAGGCTACCCAGAGGGCGAGTTAGCGGAGACAACGAGGTAGTGAGCGAGTGCGTACAAGAGACAAGAGACTCACCGGGAACGACGTCGCGCGCGTCCATGCCGTCTTTGTACTCGACGAAGCCGAAGCCGTTCATGAGCTTGATCTCGGTGATCTCACCAGTTCCATGGCTGGCGAAGTGGTTCTCGACGTCGGCCTTGGTGGCTAGAGCACGAATCCGATTAGCGGGATGCCATTATCCAGGGCGGGCTTGCGCAGAGGTTGAAGGAGGAGTCCAGGTTATATCCAGATCCTCAATGCTCAGGCCAGCTACACGAGCAGAAGCGTACCGTTGCGCGGGAGATTTCCCAGATAGAGTCGGGTCGAAGACACGTCGCCCATATTGATATCGTTGGAGGAGAAAAAGACTATTAGACCAGATCCGTGACAAGAGGGCCGGGTGATGGGCGTAGACTTGTCGAGAAGGTGATGATGGATGGGAGACGGACGGCGGAGCGATGGGAAGGCGCGACAGACTCAGAGTGCTTGGCACAAGTCACAGGTGCGGCAGGTGCGAATGGTCCCCTCTCGGCCAATCACATGCGCCGAGGTCAGCGGCGGCTTTTTTGAATGCTCATCATCCATCGATGGGCAAGTGTAGACCGAGAACACTCATTCCACTCAACCGAGGCTATCTCCACCACTCCTCAATTGCGTCGACAAGGCGTGCGACCAAGCAGCTCGCCTTCCTACCTCTGTCTCTCGCCTTGGTCTACCCGTCTCCCCTTCCCTTTGGACTTCGCCCCTCCTGTCGCCAATCATGCCGTCCATCAGCAATCTACCTTCCGCCACCACTCTAGGCCGAGCATTGGTCCAAGATGCTCGTTTGCTCCGACCCTCAGCCCTCCGGCCTCTCACTGCCACTACATTCGCTCCTCTAAGAAACAATTCGACAGCTTCTCGCCGCCCTGCCATTTTCCGCGCAGGACAGCGTCGGCCCTTCTCCCTCACATCACGCACACGACTCGCCACGCCGGACGACTCCTTCAACCCTGCCGATATTGAGAGAGAAAGTGACCAGGTCGATGTTTGCATCGTTGGAGGCGGTCCCGCTGGTCTCAGTGCTGCCATTCGCCTGAAGCAGCTAGCAAATGATGCTGGTAATGAAGACTTCCGCGTCTTGCTACTGGAAAAGGCCGGCGAACTAGGTGACCATATCGTGTCTGGTAATGTTGTTGAGCCCTCCGCCTTGGACGAGCTGCTTCCCGACTGGAACTCTCCGGACAACCCCAACCGCTACGAGCATATCACAGCCGCGACCACAGACCGTATGCGTTTCCTCACAAAGTCCTACTCAATACCCATCCCCGCCCCTCCTCAGATGAACAACCATGGCAACTACATTATTTCCCTCAACCAGTTCACCAAGTGGCTAGGAGAAAGAGCAGAGGAGATTGGCGTTGAAGTCTACGCTGGATTTGCCGCTTCTGAAGTACTATACAATGCCGACGGTTCGGTAAAAGGTGTCGCCACAAATGACCTTGGTATCGGCCGAAATGGCAAACCCAAGGACTCTTTTGAGCGCGGAATGGAGTTCCATGCTCGTGTCACTCTCCTTGGCGAGGGCTGTCACGGCAGTCTGACCAAGCAAGTCACCAAGAAGTTCGATTTGAGGAGGGACAGTCAGCCCCAAACTTACGGTCTTGGCATCAAAGAGGTCTGGGAGATTGATCCTGAGAAATTTGAAAAGGGCTTGGTCGTCCATTCTATGGGCTATCCCCTACCTGCTGATACGTACGGCGGTGGCTGGATGTACCACTTTGGCGACAATCTCGTCAGTATCGGCCTCGTTGTTGGTCTTGACTACCCTAACCCCTGGTTGGCTCCTTACGGCGAGTTCCAGAAGATGAAGCATCACCCTATGTACAGCAAATACCTGGAAGGCGGCAAGTGCATTTCTTACGGTGCCCGTACACTAAATGAGGGTGGCTTCCAGTCCATTCCCAAGTGTGCTTTCCCCGGCGGTGCTCTGATCGGAGACACTGCTGGCTTCCTCAATGTACCCAAGATTAAGGGTACGCATACCGCTATGCGTTCGGGTATGCTTGCTGCCGAAGCTGCCTTTTCAGCTTTGCGCGAATCAGATGACTCAAGTCCTGTATTCTTGTACGATTACGAGGACAAGCTGCGTTCCTCGTCTATTTGGAAAGAACTGAAGGAGGTTCGCAATATGCGACCTTCGTTCCACTCCCCATTGAAGCTCTATGGTGGCATCATGTACTCTGGACTTGAAGCATATCTCTTGAAGGGTAGAGTGCCGTGGACGATCAAACACGCTGGTACTGATCATGGAGCCACCAAGCTTGCTGCAGACTGCCCAAAGATTGAGTATCCTAAGCCAGACGGCAAGATCAGCTTCGACATCTTGACAAGTGTCAGCAGGACTGGCACTAACCACGAGGAAGACCAACCTTGTCACTTGCACGTAGAAGACTGGGACAAGCACGCTGAGCTCGAGTATCCCAAGTATCAAGGTGTTGAAAACAGGTTCTGTCCTGCTGGTGTGTACGAATACATTGAGGACGAGAGCAAGCCGCTCGGTGTAAGATTCCAGATCAACTCGCAGAAGTAAGTTCCACGTGGATGCTCAACCCGATATATTGCTAATTTCGTACAGCTGCGTACATTGCAAAACCTGTGATATCAAGGTTCCGGACCAGGACATTACTTGGAGAACTCCTCAGGTAAGTTTTGCTCCGATTGTTTTGTTCCATCTGCTGACTTTGTATAAACAGGGTGGTGAAGGTCCCAAATACGTTATGACTTGATCGGCCTCAATAGCATCCATGCGCACACGTCCGCTTCCTCTTCTTGTACACTATTACGACTCGCTATCTGTCTTCTTACAACCATATGTCGAGATAGTCAACGGCTTGAGCTTGATCATGTCTGGCTGCTTTCAAGCACGCTATCTAGGAAATAAACGACACTCAATATTCTTGCGACAGAAATTCTGCCAACGTCTCTGAAATATTCTCGTTCTATAGTATCGCGACCACCTCTGAGCGTTTGTGCTTTCCTCTTCTAAACTCTTCATTTTTTGTAAGAGTCGAGCTCGTTCGGAATCCTTCGGGAACAGGACTGGCAACGATCCCAGGCCGCCTTGGCGTCTCGTCGATCGCGCAGAGGGTCGGACATCCCAGACGACCCTGCAACGAAGTTTTGACAACATGGACTGAGAGCTGCAAGGCAGACTGTACGTAGAGTACCATCTTTTTTCTATCTGTCATCGCCAAGCTAGCACTGCAGCCATGTATCGAGATGAACAAATCTTTGCGTGTCCAAGGGCTCGATACATCGAGTCGTGGTTGCTCTGGTGCTTCCACGCTGCGTGCGGAGAAGGTTTTCAAAACAAAAGTACAACATCCTAGCGAAACAAGGCTTTGTTTTTGGTCCAAGGAAAATAAAACGTGCAGTCATATTGGTATCAACAAGAAGTAACTCTTTCGTGGGAACATCTCTCCGTTTCGCCAGTCTCTGGTAGGACCAGCTACCGATCGCCTTCACAGGCCAACAAACTTTTTGTTGTGTTTGCCAATCAAGTTCCGTCTTCCGTCACCAGGACGTGAATATTACGAATCGGGGTTGATCGGTCAATCGTCATCGGATAATGAAATCGTTTAGGACTCTTGGGGCCTGTGGTGTGTTAGCTAAGGATCATCAGAAAGGCAATCGCGATTCGACTTACCAAACATCGTAGCCGAAGGTATCCTTCATGTTTACGAAACGGGTGTGGCGGCCCTCGGCGACCTTGTTGACGGCCTCGAAATCGGCGTCGGAAAGCTCGATGCTCTTGAAGTTGCTGTCGATTCTCGAGGGAGTGGAGCTCTTGGGAAGCACGACATAGCCTCTTCTGAGACCCCATGCGATGAGAACTTGAGCAAGGGAGTTGCCACCCTTCTCGGCGATCTCGTTGAGAACGGGGTTGGTGTTGACCTTCTCTCCGGTAGAAGGGACCTGGTTTTGCGAACCGAGGGGCGAGTAAGCGGCAGGCATAATGTCCTGAGAGAAGCAGTAGTCGGCCAACTCGGTGTTGGGCAGGAAAGGGTGAATCTCGATCTGGTTGACGGTAGGCTTGACCTTGGCGAAAGACAGAAGCTTCTTGAGGTCGTCGACAGTCCAGTTGGAAACACCAATTGCCTTGGCCTTGCCAGATGCATAGATCTCCTCCATGGCTCTCCATGTAGGCTCGGGGTTCTTGGTCAACTCCTCCTTGATGATGTATTGGCCCTTCTCGTTCAGCTTGGGCATGTTCTTGTCATCCTTCTCGGCGGCAATGGGCCAGTGGACGAGGAACAAGTCAATGTAGTCCAAACCCAGGTTGTCGAGCGAGCTCTGGAAAGACCACTTGACCTCCTCAGGCTCGTGGAGGTGGTTCCAGACCTTTGTGCAAACGAAAATGTCCTCGCGCTTGACGCTCGAGTTCTCCTTGAGGAAGTCGCGAACGGCAGCACCGACCTCATCCTCGTTTTGGTAGAACCAGGCACAGTCAAGGTGTCTGTAGCCAGTGTTCAAAGCGTGCAGAGCGGCCTTGTAAGACTCGCCCTTGGAGCCCTCGTTGGCAAAGGTGCCGAAGCCAACAGCTGTAGCCCGTGGTTAGCGACTCAATATTGATTTCACAGGAGATTAAGCAGGACTTACCAGGAATCTTGACGCCGTTGTTGAGAGTACGAGTGATTGCAGCAGACATGATTGCGGTCGAATTGGTGTGTATTGCTTTGAGTATAGAGTTGAACAGAGTGAGCACTATGCAGAGATGAAAAGAAAGATCACGCCCAATGCTCGGCCCTGAGGTATTATTTACTGGCCATCTGTTCCACCGATGTGCTGCCACGACCTCGCTCCGAGCAAAGACGAGACGCACGTCATACAACAAATTTCCATAGCGGTCAGGGGACTTGAAGCGGTCGTTGGGGAACTCGGTATCCACCACGGTGCTCACCGTGCACCAATCTGAGGAAATTCTCGAGGACTCTGACGTAGACGCCGAGCCCGACTCGAATCATCAGCAAAACCGTAAACCTTAAACAGCCTCACATCAAGCGTTTCGGCATCAACGTTTGCAAGCCAGAGGCGTTTTTGCCTCAGAAAAAGGCGCTGTTGGCGGCGCCGGAAGCTTTGCTGCCTCGTGGTGCCGGCACCAGGGTCCTCTAGCTTGTTCCAACCTTCGTCATTGCTGAATGCCTCCGAGTCGAAAAAAATTCGAAACATTTTTGTTGACACCGGCCGATGATGCCACTTGTGGATACCCCCCTTGTCAGAGCATTCTCGTTGCTGTACGGGCTCTGATTCAGCATTAATTTGGCCGTGACCCAGAAATATACATAAGTAAACCAATAACCCTCAAGTGACAAAGATCATTCCATCATTCTTTCCCACTCTTGCTGACTTAGCACCTCTTTCCATCCTCTTATCTATCCTCTCTCTTCCCGATCATCTCTGAATCCCATCTATCACACATACCATCTCATACGTCCCACATCATGCCCGCTTTCCAAGATTCCGACCTCAATGTCGAGGCTCAGCCTGCTCAGCAGAAGTCGAACGGCCAGGCTGTCGGTTCCAGCTATGGCAGCAGCTTGCCCGTCCCCGGTATGGAGCCTGGCACCGACAGATCAGTCGAGGTCCCTGCCACCCGTAGCAGCATCGCCGACCCCTCCCCCTACATGCACCAGCTCTCCCTCTCTCCTTCGATGAAGGACCGCAGAGGATCCCGCAACTCCTTCGGTGCATCTCTCCCCATCCCTCGCTCCAAGAGACAGTCCCGCCTGTCATCAGTTCACTACCCTGATGCCAAGTCTGGCCGCCCTGGTATGCCCCCAATTCAGCCTACCCGTGATATCCTGGCATCCCAGATCCAGGATCTCTCCGGCGAGAAGGTCAAGTCGGCCAAGAACATGGCCTTCGCTTTCGACATCGACGGTGTCCTTGTCCACGGTGACCGTCTGATCCCTGAGGGCAAGCGTGCTCTCGAGATCCTCAACGGTGACAACGAACTTGGCATCAAGATCCCTCACATCTTCCTTACCAACGGATCTGGTAAGCGTGAGGTTCCTCGTTGCGAGCAGCTCTCCAAGATTCTCGGCAACCCCGTCGCTGTCGACCAGTTCATCCAGTCTCACACTCCCATGAGAGCTCTTTCCGAGTACTACAGCACTGTCCTCGTCGTTGGTGGTGAGGGCTACAAGTGCCGTGAGGTTGCTGAGGAATACGGCTTCAAGGACATCGTCGTCCCCAACGACATCATCGCCTGGGACCCCTCAATCGCTCCTTTCCGTGTCTTCACCGATGAGGAGCGTGCCACTTCTCGCCCTCGCGACTTCTCCAAGATCAACATCGACGCCATCATGGTCTTCTCTGACTCCCGCGACTACGCTACCGACATGCAGATCATCATCGATCTGTTGAAGTCTGAGAACGGCCGTTTCGGCACCGTCGCCAAGGACCCCGTTAGCCAGCGCATCCCCATCTACTTCTCCCAGGGTGATCTTTTGTGCCCCAGCGAGCACCCCTTCCCTCGTATGTCTCAGGGTGCCTTCCGTATCGGTCTCGAGGCCATGTACAAGGCTCTGACCGGTGTCGACCTTGAGCGTGTTGTCTACGGTAAGCCCGAGTTGGCTACCTATAAGTACGCCGACGAGGTCATGACCAGCTGGATGGAGCAGATCCACGGCGAGGAGAAGCTCCCCGAGAACATTTACATGGTTGGTGACAACCCTGCCTCCGACATCATCGGTGGTAACATGTACGGCTGGAACACTTGTCTCGTCCGCACTGGTGTCTTCCAGGGTGGTGACAACGACGAGAACAACCCTGCCGGCTTCGGTGTCTTCGTCAACGTCCTCGAGGCTGTCAAGACTGCCATGCGCAAGGAGCTTGGCCAGGACTTCAAGTTCGAATGGAGCTCTGACAACGTCAACCCCGTCCTCGGCGGTGGCCAGGACCACTCTGCCATTGAGTAAGAGGATCGAAAAGCATACTAGCGATTGCCAATTTCTGTTTGATATCATGTCCACCCGGGAGGTGTTGACTCTGGAGTTCTTCTTTCCATTTTTCTTTATTATACACAGCTTTGGAGCATGAATGGCGCTGAAACATAGACGGTGGGATACCAACAACAAGCTTTTGAGCTTCTGAGATATATTATGAATCTATGATATTTGATTATCTATACCTTTTGCTTCCTCTACACTTGTATGTGATACTTCTCGTGATTGTAGATAGCGACATAAAACTGCCCTGTGTCAGGCAGAGGTGCTGAGATTCAAGCTTCAGCGCCGTGAGGCAGCGATTTCAGGTTTCTTGCTTCGATCGAGCAATCTATCGGCCAATTGATTGGGATCCCTCGGATGACTTGGAAGGTCGATACGAAACCAGGCTTTGTTTAGCACAAAAGAACCGATCAATAATCCACACTGACGTCGCAAGGGTTCGAGAGAGCTTCGATAGACGATCAACTAACTCTCAACCATCAGAAGAATACGCAGATAACGGAACACGACGGCTTCCCACGGGATAGCGTTTCCAAGAGAGTGAATGAGTTGGCCCAAACAAGGATCGCCGAGCTGCCACGTTGTCTTCCATCCTCCCGCCAGTTCGCGAAGCAGCGCAAATAATGGAAAAGTAACGCCGAGTTGAAGCGTCACGACCGAGGGACTCAAAGGCGGGACTAGCAACGAGAACTGCAGCCGCCGATTCGTTGACCGACCGCGGACAGCCACGTCGAGTGCGATCTTACAGAGACGTCGGTGCGTGCACTTTTCTGGTACGCCGGACTGTTGGCGATTGAAGTTTGATAGGGCGTGCTGTTAACCCGATGTGCTCCGGTGCATCTCCGAGTTCGACTGTACGAGTCGTGGATGCAATGGTGATATCGTCTTGGATGCTATAACATGCAATGTTCAGGGCTGCCAATCTTGCCAAATGGTCGATTCATTGTCATGTTCTGAAACGACAGCGAGGTACAAACGATGAATGTATTTTGTTGCGACTGTTTCAGATGTTTCGCTGAGAATCCTCTATGCTTGCATGTGAAGAAATTACGAAAGCCGCGTATCTGAATTGCAAGGTCCATCTTCTCTCCTTTCTCAATAAATAGGTATAGTTCCAGTTCAAAATATAGGCACGTTCACTGTGTCTAGCACAAACGGAACATTCTAGTTGCAAAACATGATGTCTGTCTAGATGATAATGAATGAAAATTAGGTCAGGGTCATGGTCGGTACTTGATCTCTACTAGTGGTGCCACGCTTCCATAATGCCTCTCCCAGGGTACTAATTATCTGCACTTCTGAAGGCCTGTGTTGCTAGTCATAGTAATGATCGAATTTGCCCTTATCAAAGCTCTTAGGGTAAGCTATAGTTCTACTTCACCGCTTGTCACGACTCTTGACGGAAATGCCTCCAGGCTGTTCTCGTATCCCAATTTGGGTTCTCTACATGTCTATGATTTAAATTCTTATTACCACGTGCAAGCTGAAGCTATCTACGTGATAGTGGTAATACAATTAAACGAACGGCAGAATATGGTGGTAGTGTTCACAGGTTGTGCTTCTTCTGTACATTATATAGATATCCAATCGACGAGCGATTTGACATCGACTTTATGACCCTCCATATTTCTGTTGGCTGCACTCCAGCAAGCCAGGAGAGAATCCAAAGGATGAGGTTCCATAATAGCGTCGGTGTTTGGCGGCCCGAGCCTCTCTAAACTGGAGATCATCGCTGCGAATGCTTCAGCTTTCCTCGCGCACCGACGTCCGGGTATGGCGTAGGACACTCATTCATATCCGAGACACCATATGACCCAGCATGAGGAAGCACTCGGCAGCGAATTTCAGCCATGGGCTGGAGTCTTCGGACGGCGAACACTTGTCCGTTGTCTGAGTACGCATCGTCTTACACCGGAGGGTCATCGTACTCGTTTAGCAGCACCAGGGCGTGCAGCAAGAATAGGGACGAACGATATCGCTTCCAGAAAAGCGTGGCCATAGAGCGAGCATGCGTTCTCACAGCTTGGTAAGCATGTCCTACCTGCGATCGGCCAAATGCGTTGACATGCTGTAACAGCACCTGTTGGGTTTGTTCGGCGGACGGTGGCGGCTGAGCACTCAGCCAAGTTCAGGCACTTTCCACTCAGGGAAGTCTGATAGAGAAGAAGCAGGTTCTCTTGTTTCTGGATCTTGAGAAGATGCAGGCACGGCAGAAGAGGAAGTGCGAGGTGGCGCAAACTGGTCAGGGAACTTTTGCTGCATGAACTCCATTACCCAAAGAGCGTCATCAAAGTGTTTCTGCTTTTGCAAAAGCTTAACAGTATCGAAGAAGAAAGCGAAGACAGTGGACTTCTGAGATGCAGTAGTTGGATTCAAGAACGGATGAGAAGCAAGAGGCCTGAGCTGAAGACGTATAAAGTCCAAAGCTGGATCAGCTGATGGCGTGGTGGGATGATGCAAGGCGAGATTTGCGATTCTGTAGATGGCTCGATCTGGATGCTTCTTGGACCAACGAGGGACAGCATCAATGAATTGATCGTACAGAGCAACCTCGGAGTCAGAAAATGAGTTGAGCTTGACCAAGGCTTGAGTCAGATAGACACCGGCGTGGGAGACCGAAGCATGAGATGACTGAGAGGAATCGACGACTCGGAAGAAAGCATAGAGGGCAGACTCGAGAGACGAGTGGGGAGCAGAGAGATGAGTCTTGACAATAGAGGCGAGCAGTAGACCCTTGCGTAAGCTTGCTTCTTTGGCGGTGAGGTTGGCTGAAGTTGCGACAGGTGTGTCGATCAGCTCCCACAAAGCAGCGTCTTTGCCTTCGCGGACAAGGAAATAGGCAAGCTGGTTGCAGAAGCGGGCATCCCGGGCGAAGGAAAGAGAATGGGTCTGAGCGCTAGTCCATAGCCATCTCAGGGCACGGGAGCCCGCAGCATAGCGGGTGATATGTTCATTGACTTGGGCAGGAGGTAGCGAAGAAAGAGAGGTACGGAAGGCTTCGAGACACAGTCTGGCAGAAGGCAGGTTGGCACGTCCAGCGGCGACTTGGTCTTCGAACAGAGCAATTGGGTGCTTTGCCTTGGCCTTTAGTTGTTGGTGGACAGGCTTGGAAAGAAGAGGATTCGTCAAGATAGAAGCCAAGTGAAGGTCGGTGGCTGCAGTGGAGGATAGAGAGTGCTGGGTAGGTGCCGAGGCAGAGGACGCTGGAGCGGGCGCGTCATGGTTGTGATGATGGTGTTCCAGATGGCTGCGGAATGAAGATGTGAGGGCGTTTAGCAGGCGCTGCGATTCGCGTTCGGATAGTGGCAGCTGTGGATGGATGCGGGAGGTCAGGCTCTTGAAGGCCTGCTGTACCGAAGAGGCCTTCATGGTGTGTTGTGTAGTATGTGTTGTATGCGTCTAAGAGAGGGTGCCCGAGTAGGAAGCTACGCAACCGCCTGCACGCCAAGGCCCGCCTACCGCGCGCTTGCCTTTGTCACATGGTGCAGTAAAGCGGAAACAGCTCTCGCAAACATCACCTGTAAGCAGCCTTGCTCTTGATTCCAGTGCCTCGAAATGGAGGTGTACACATGTAATACCACTTTGAGATCGCTATGGAATGTATTTGGTATGCCCGTGTTGCGCTTGACAGAGCCCACCATCAAGGAGGGGTGTGAGTGGTCTATAGACATGCTAGTGTAATCCGAAGAACTGTACCCATAGCCCATCACAACCACCACGTGAGGTATTGCTTTACCTGCCCATCAGAACGCTCGCTTCCATCCAATGCCAGTGTCGAAGAAGCATGTCTTTCGGTCGAGTGGTCTCAGATGGCGAGTGAGGGACCACGTGACCAGGGCCGCGCACAGACGGTGAATGACGGAGCTTCACTCGCTCCTCTGCTCTCCCAGTGTTCGACAAGCAAGAAAGCGACCCTTTCACCTCTCCAAAGCTCGTCAAAAACAACCTCCCCACACATCTCCATACTGCTCCTTGTCCCTGCCACTCGCCGCAGTCTCTCTCCCTCGACTCCCTCCGTCTCGTTTCACTTACCCTTCTCTGCCTGTCCGCGCAGGACAGTCGCTCCCATACCATGTCGGATTTCGACTCCAGACCCGTGGCATCACGGGGTAGAAGCTCTACCAGAGGCGGTCGTGCCTCGCATCCCAGAGGTCCTCCTCGCCAATCTCAAACTTCGTCGACTGAGAACTCGTCGTCGGTGCAATTCGATGATGCCTTCGACGAACAGGGCGAATTGGGCAACATGAAGAAAACTTACTCGACCCAATTGAGCTTTATGCGCGACATGTTCCCGGACTGGACCGACGACGATCTAGTCTTCGCCATTGCAGAGGCCGACGGTGATGTTCAGATTGTCATTGACAGAATTACTCAGGGTGCGTCGCTGCCTCCAGTCCTATCCAGACCCGCCCAGCTAACCACCACTACCCCACAGGCAACGTCTCGCAATTCGCTCAAGTTCCCAAGAAGGGAAAGGATAGAGCTCGTTCCAAGGCCAAGGATACCTCGGCCGCTGCCGGCGCAGAACAGGTTAACACCCCACTCCGCGGTGGCCGTGGAAGAGGTGGCTTCGAGAGCTCCAGAGGTGGTAGAGGTCGCGCCACCGATCGCGGTCGTGGAGGCTTCCGAGGCGCTCGCGGTGGCCATGCCGCTGTGACCGACTCTTTCCCCAAAGACACTCCCGCCGTGTCCGTTCCTACCACAGAGTCTCCTGCTTGGGATAACCTCGCTGCCGAGCCCGCCGCTCCAATCGCCTGGGACACTCCGGCCGTAACCGAATCAGGCGCATGGGACAATGCTGCTGCCGTCGCCGAAGCCACCCCGACTACTGTTCCTGATCTCGCAAAGAGCCTCGCGAGTTCTGAAAGCTCAGGCAAGAAGACCTGGGCCAGCATGTTCGCCAAGCCCAAGCCTCCACCTGTACCTGTCGTGCCGAAGCAACCCACCCAAGCTGCAGCCCCCGCCGCCGCATTCGAACCCACACCTGCTCCTGCAGAATTGTCCGAGCCCATCGAGTCTTCGTTTGTTGCTCCCCAGGAAACCGTCCCCGAATCGACACAGCAGCTTGAGCCAGAGGTCGCGCCAGCAGCCGTCGAGGAACAGCCTACACAAATTGAACAGACCGAGACAGCTCCTATCGCTTCTGAGCCTTCAGTCGAAGATGCTGCGCCCTCTACCTCGGCTGCAGAGGCCGAACTCTCATCCGCACACGCTCCTCTGACCGAGGACAACCTCGAGCATCTTCCCGATACTTCCAACAAGCCCGCGACCCAGACTGTCGCCAGCACCGTTGGATCGATCGACCCCCGTGTGGCTACCCCCGCCACTTCACAGCAAGCTCCCATCGGCCGTCCTCCCATGGGTGGTTACGCAGCCAGCGCATACAGAGCCGCCGGCACACCTGGCCGCAACTCAAGCTACCAGCGTAGAGTGCTCGAGCAGCAAGAGGCTGTTGTCATGCCCGGCCACAACGCAGTCGACAGAGCTGCAGTTCAGTTCGGTAGCATGGGCTTGAACGGTGAACCCGACAGCCTTGATGTCGACGAAGAGAGAGAGGAACCAGAGACACGCACTCAGCCTCCTCAGCAATCTCCCCCCTCTCAGCCCAGAGCCTCTCTGCCTCCCGCCCCTAGACAGCCTACCCTTTCTCAAGAATCTTCTCTTCACGACAACGTTCCTACCCCCAAGCAGGCTCCTGGACTCCCTCCTGTTCCTCAGCAATCTTTCGGTGGCCACCAGGATTCTTCGTCTATCGGATCCCTTCCTCAGGAGTCTTCGCAATCCCAAGGTTACGGCCAGTACAGCCGTTATGGTATGCAGCAACCTGATATGAGCAGCCAGTCTCAGAAGTCGTTTGATCCTTTCAGCCACCAAGCTCCTTCCACTGCATACGACCACTACGCCACCCAACACTCGGCTCAACAGCACCAGCCATTCGGTGGTTTCTCCTCTGCTCCTTCCGACTACTCCCAATACTACACCGCCGACCAGCAGAGAAACGCTTACCAAAGCTACTACGGTGGCTCATATGGCCAGCAGGCTTCGCAGTCGCAGGACAACACCGCCAACCAGCAGCGTTCCACCAGCGGCTTTGGCTCTGCTCCAAGTGATTCGGCCTTCTCCGGCTCTCAAGCTCCTCAGCAGGTGAGTCACGCTCAATCCTTGTACTCCCAGGACCACGAATCTCATTTGCCTTCGCAGTCTCGCTACGGCGAAGCTCCTGGATCGGGCCAAAACACCCCTGCCCCATCCAACAGCCAGGCTCCCTCTGCTGCTCCCACTGGAGCAATGCACCCCCACTCTGGTTACAACCCTGCATACCCTTACGGCCACCCCTACTACCAGAGCCCCTACCATGCAGCCTACCAGAACCAGTTCGGATACCAGCAGCCTGCTTACGGCAGTCCCTTCGGAGGCAAGGGCGCCATGTACGGACAGCCTCACGGCTATGCCATGAACTCGGCTTCGTCTTATGATCACTCAGCATCCCCCGCGAACGCTGGTGGCTTCGGCGCACAGCCTTCGATGCAGTCTCGTGACACTGGTATCAGCAGCGGTCTCGGTGACTATGGTCGCACTTCGACTCAGCCCTCGAACCTCAGCAGCGGCTTCGGTGGCATGTCAGAGCCCTTTGGTCGTAGCCAGTCTGGTTACCAAGGCCAGACTCAGAGCTACGGCCAGCAACAGAGCACTGGTCAGACCGACGACCTGAAGCCCTTCGGAGAGTCAAAGACCAGCGGCCCAACCCCTGGCCTTGGTCAACCCGGCAGACCTAGCTCGGCTGCCAACAGCGTCGGTGGACAGACACCCTCGACTACATTGCCTCCTCCTCAGAGCCACCAGGCCGGCTTTGGCGGATACCCTGGCTTTAACAGCCAATATGGACTCGGTGGTCTCGGCGGACAGAGCCACCAGCAACAGCAACAACAACAGCAGCAGCAGCAACAGCAGCAGCAGCAGGGCGGATACGGTGGTTACGGTAGCGGATTTGGAAACTCTTACTACGGAGCACGTGGTGGCTGGGGTGGAAACTACGGTGGTCACTAAACCAAGGCGTATTTTTCATGAGCGGCAGGTTCGCCGTTCCGGAGGGGAACATTGTACTCTACGACAAGATTTTTCTTTCTGTTCTATGGCCTGTCCATCTCACGTCCATCGCACTTAAGCGATTGATTATGCGGCATTATCGGAAAAGAATTGAAATTTCTGGCACGATTGGCTTTGATGATCTATTTGCTCGCTCGTCTTATTCTACTCTACTCTTCTCACTGTACGTTCTCAGTGCCTGTGATTGTGATAATCTGTAGCACCCCTGAGTAATTGGTCGTGTTTGTTCTTGGTAGAGTAAGAGAGTGTTGGTGATCGAGAAATTGATGTGACGACCGAAAGGGGGCACTGCAGCTTGGTGGTGGGGCTTTTGAAACTTGGGAAGCTGTCGCATGCTTGTTGCCTTTAATATTCACCAAGCATACTGCAACCCCAGTTGACCAGAGTGCGCAACCTGTCATGGCTCGAACGTCAGGCAAAAAGGTCACCAAGCCTCTGCAAGACCCAAGACTACCACCGCCGCCGTTTCTGAAAGCGCCTACAGCTCTGGAACCCTTTGTCGAAAGTCTGGACAAGAACCATGTCTACATAGTCCACGTCGACCGATTCCCTGCAGCATTCAAGAAGCGCATCTTCGCCGTCCCCGTCCTGCTGAATGTCGCCATCGCCGTATTGCTCGTGTGGCGTATCTATGCCATCCTTCCGACCTACCTGGCCATCTTCACCTCGGTCATCGGCCTCGACTCGACCGCTACGATTGATACGGCTAGCAAGACCAAGTCACACCTGGCATGGGTCCTGACCAAGCGCGTGGCAATGTTCATGTTCGATTTCGTCCTCGGCCGCTTCATCCTCCCATGGCCCATCACCTTCTTCCTCGAGGCACCCGCCAACCCGTGCTACTGGCGCATCAAGATTGGCTTCCGTGACCAAGAAGTCGCTGTACGCATCAGTCGCGATTGGGGCGGTGAGGAACTTCTGGCAGGTGTCAAGACTGGAGGAGACAGTCCTTTCTTCACGACACGCATCCTACCCGCCATTGAACGCAACTTTATGCGCCAGAAGACGGCATACCTCATGATGGGCAAAGACTGGGACTTGGACTTTGGCGCCATGGTCTTCGCTCATCGCCTGATTGACGATAAGAAGAACAGCCTCGAGGATTTTGAAAAGAGTGTACTTGCGTACAGTGAACATCATGGATGGCTGTACTGGCCGGTACACAAGTTGGATGAAGAGGGCTCGGAGGAAGAGAACAGGAAAAAGATTGTCGCGCTCAAGGATCGTCTGACCGTCATGGGCAAGGAGAGTCTGTTCTTCCGCTGGATTGAAATTGTCCAGTACGAAAGCAGTCGTCCTGGCGGCTTTACCCAAGAGCGTCAAGTCGAGACATACAAGAAGGTGCAGCAGGAGTTTGAGAAGCATGGTGTTGATTTCAGAGAGCTGCTTGAGAAGGTCGGTGGCCTGGACGGCATGCCTGGTCTTCCTGGCTCACAGGTGCCGCCATGAGACGAACAGCAGCGATGATGTCGACATGCAACCACACGGAACATGAAGATATGTAAAAGTTTCTATAATTATATACACGAGGAAGCAAATCGCAGCAATGGTATCGAACTCGTGCTCATCATGCCTCTAATGCTCAAAGACTCTCTCTGCCAGCGACTTGGAAGAGAGTGCTTCCACTACCAGGCTTGCTTACGACAATGGCGTCTTGCAACTTTTCGGCATCCATGTCAGGGAATCGCTTCTTGTAATACTTTTCCTCCCATGCCTTCTTGACAGCCTCGACCTTGTCCTGGGGAACGAGATGCACACTGCAGCCACCCCAACCAGCGCCCGTCAATCTGCTGCCATATGCACCAGCCGAACGAGCAAGCTTGCAAAGTTCGTCAAGTTCGGGACATGAGCATTCGTAGATGTCGCGGCATGATTCTTGTGTTTCGTTCAGTAGGCCTCCAAGACTCTTGAGAAGCTCTTCACTCTCCTTGTCATCGGACGGAGTAGGCGATTGCAGCAGGTCCATGAACTTGAGCACGCGCACAGCCTCACCAAAGACGTGCATGGCCCTTTGTCTGAGCTTGAAGCTGTCGGCGCGGACGGGGAATTTGGTCATGTATCTCTTCTCCAGCTCGTCCACCGAGGTACCGATGAGCTCCGAGATCTGCTCGCGGGTGTATCCTTCTTCTTGCGGCAGGTAGTTGTCGACGATGTGAATGAGCTGATCGAGCTGAGATCTAAAGTCCTTGACGTCGTCTCCGACGGCACCCTTCTTCTTGAAGTAGCTGTCGTGGAAAGAGCGCAGACTGAAGCCTAGCGGGGATGAATCATCGGGCAGATCCTTCAGACCACAAATGCTGGCCAGTACACGAGCAGCGAGAGTGCATTCGACGACGCGGAGATTGTAGCAGACGGGAGCGGTGACGTGCTTGTCGGCGGCGACAAAGGATTGAGCAATGACAAAGGTCAAAGGAGTGTGTGTCTTGGGGAACTCGATGGTGCGAGCAGAGAGCTCTGGCTGGAAAGCGACGTACAGTGCAGAGCCCCTCTGAGAGAAGACAGAAGCAGCTTGGTCCATACCTCCAGAATTGACACCGACAGCTCTCTCGGAAACAACAGCCAGCTCGACGAGCTCCTTCTTGTCGACCGTCTCTTGGCCGTGGGCTCTCATGACTGCCAGGGCACTGGCACAGACAAAGGCAGCACTGCTAGACAGACCACCTCCAGCAGGGACGGTGCCGTCGGCGAGGATGTCTATGTTCAATTGACCAATTCCCGAGACGCCGTGTTTCTTGAGCAATTCGGTGGCACCGCGAAGGCCGGATTTGAAGTAGTTAGTCCACTCGTGTGATGTAGGGTCAATGTCGACTTCTCCATCTTGAGCAATGGTGAATGAGCGGGTAGCGAACTTGTCTGACTGGACATTGGCAATGCGGACGGTGGGTGTACCGTTGGCAGGCGAGACAGCGACAGCGAGCAGGACATCGGCTGTCACAGCCATAGGGATAACCTCATACAGCGAGTAGTCGATGTGCTCGCCGATCAGGTTGACGCGACCGGGACTGCGTGAGACGAACTCGGCTGGGCGGCCATAGGATTCCTTGAACGACGACAGCAGGTTGCTCCATCTCTTGCGCTGGCTTTGGAGGGCATCCTGGGGATAGATGTCGTCTAGCGACTGTGTGACGGCGACGTTACCGGCCATGCTTTCGAGGGATGGGGAAAGAGAAGGGTCAGACGAGCAGTCAACAGAGGAGGGCGCGTCGGAGAATATATACGACTATCGCACGCCCTAATTATCCATCTGTGGGGGGGGGGGGGGGTCTGTTGGAGCTCACGCCGCGGGGTTCTTTCCCTCTTTTTCCAACTCCTCACAGCTCTCTTAGTCTGCAACCTTTAACCTGTCTTTCACATGTGACCAACAGCCTCTCAATGATTCTGACTACAAATCCAACATTACTTTTGCATCCTCGTTTCTCAATGCTCCAGCCGTCCTTACAAGACAATTGACGGGGTGCCGGGAGAATGCCTTCCCCATGAACTTTAGCTACACGTCTGTGCACGACATCCCACCTTCCTCGAACTTCTCACCCTTGGCTGGAATAGAGACTCCACCTACATTTCACTCGACCGGTTCACAATCAACCAAGACCATCCGTTTACCTAGAACACTATCGAGGACACTCACTTGTGGACTGAGTTGGTGTTCCGCAACCCGTGTCATCTCCACAGGTCACACTGATATTCTTTGTACATGAACAAATGGTGACCGTGTGTTCTTCCTTACGAGTAAACACCCTCTTAATTGGGGCTGTCAAAAGGCACCAAGTCTTCGAGAACCGAAACGCATCCACTGAGAGTCGTAATATTTTCGATTCTCAATGGATACGTCTCTGATCTAGAAGTTACTATGCCTTTTTATAATGTTCACTCTGTAGACGATCGTAGGAGGGGATAGGAGATATATACTTACCCCATCCCTATCCTTCGCTTATAGGGGTCTAAATGCTATCAAAAGGCACAGTAACTTCCAGATGGTAGACAAGTCCAGGGAGAGCCGACGTTTTCATCACTCTCAGTGGGTGCTTCCTGTTTACTAAAGCTACTGTGCATTTCTACAACTGTCTATGTAACACATCGTTGCACACGGGGAGACATAAACAGTCAGTGAAAAGGGGCAAGTCATGAAGTCATGTAGAAAAAAGTTTTTATTTATTATTTATGTTGAGCAATCCCGAATGCTATCCCAAAAAGCACTATTAGTTGTCGCGGCTGTATTATCCAATGCTGGAGCCGCTGACCAGTGTATGTTACCCAAGAACGCCAAAAGAAACCAGTTCTAGTTTATTGTTCTAAGTGGTTGGGGGGTATCATGTAGGTGTAAGGAAAAGTGTAAAGAAAGTGTAAGGAAACAGTGTAGAAGTACTTAACGACCCCAGACCTTGTTGTCTCTAGTGATGAGAGCGTAGACATTGAGAAGGCCGTGGAAGTATGAGAAGAGGATCATGCCGGGGATGAACTTGATGTCCTGGGGGAACTCGAGGAAGTGAGGGATGATCTTGACAATCTTGGTGAAGAGGATCCAACCAGCAAGGAGACAAACACAGTAGTTGCGGTCGTAAGTCTCGTAGTCAGCCATGCCGCGGTAGAGGAGAGCGAGAAGAGAACCGTCAATGAGGAAGGCAGGAGTCTGGAACTGGCCGATGTAGATGGCGTAAAGACTCCAGAGGTGGGTGTCGTACCAGTAAGTGGTGGTTTGCATAACACGGAAGTTACCTCTCCAGTGGCCACGAGCCCAGCGCATGCATTGATTGAGGAACATTCTGGGCGAAGTCTCCAAAGTGGTCATGATACGAGCGCGTGGCGAGAAGTTGAGAGTGATCTGGAAGCCCTGGTCGTAAACCCATCTTGTGAGGTTCTTGTCGTCATCGTGGTTGAGGGCGTTGAGGAAGTACGAGTAGAATGCCTCATTCTGGATGAGCGAGGCACGGTAGAAGCTAGTACGACCAGAGAGAGTAGAGACCGCGCCGTCAATGTAGTTTGTAGCGCCCGTGTTGAAGTTACGTCTTTCCAAATAGCAAATTCCGAGGAAATTCCAAAAGCTCGTAGACTCTTTAGGGTCGGTTGAGCGACAGACTCTTTGAGAAGGACCGCAAGCACCAACCTCAGGGTTTTCAAAGCAGGCCAACATGGCAGTAATGAAGTCGTCACCGGGCCAGAAGACATCATCGTCAGCAAAGGCAACAACGGAACCAGTCACAGCCTGTTGAAGAGCTGCAATCATCTGGGTTCTTTTGTTAAGTTTCGAGACTCCAATTACCTGAACCAAATCCAATTTCTCTTCCTCAGTTTTGGCAGCAGCAGTGATTTCGGCACAAGCAGCATAGACCGAAGGGACAATGTCTTCCTTGGTGACGACGATGATCTGAAGGGGGTTGCAGACGCGAATACGTTTGAGACAGGCCATGACCTCGTCCTTGTCAGCGAAGACAGTGGGAACGACGACAGACACATCAGAGGGCTTGAAAGTGGGGTTCTTCTTCACAGGATGTCCTTTCAAACAAGAGAAGGCGAGGATGTTGACGATCAGGCGGAGGTATCTGAACACGCTGAGACAGACAAATGTTAGCATGTAGGGGTTAGAGATGTTGACCGAGGCGCCGTAGACGGACAAGGCGACAGCGAAAGTAATGAGAGAGTAAGTCATCTTGGGGTGCTTCTTCAAGAAGGGTTTGGTGTAAGGCTTGATGGGGCTGAGGAGGTAATCTGGAACTGAAATCAGCACATTGTAAACAATTTCGAGGACCTTGAAGATCATGAAAATGATCGGGAGAATGTTGAGGATAAGCATTTTGTTGTTTTTCCAGACGATCCAGTCGTTCTGTAGTGGTTTTTTGGGGTTTTGGGTTAGGAGGCTGGGTTGCTGTTTTGTTTTTGTGTTTGTGTTTTGATCTGAAGAGAGGAGAGAGAGTACATCGCGGGTGCATTAAGTACTGAACTCGAGGAGTAGGGGTATTGGAGTAACAAAGGCATACCTTTGTCGTCGTGTACAAAGAGTTGCATCTTTGACGAGCAGAGTCCTCTTTCAGGGGCTGTGGAGGAGACAATGGAGCGCGAGATTGCGCACAAAGAAGGGAGGGATATGTGGAAAAGAGATGCAATGAGCATCACATGTTGAGGTGATACTCGACAAAGGACTGAGAGTGACAATAGGAGAATGCGAGTATGCAATGAAGGGATTGTGGAAGTTTAGTGAGCGGGATGTGAAAGAACCACGAGGAGATTTGGAAGATCGAGTCGTCCCATCTCAATGAACGCACGATAGGCCAACTTAACTCTTTGTGTTTTTGCGATGCCTTCCTGAGTCGATTGCCGGGATACTGCTAAGCCCTTCTGCCACTAAGCAGGCAGCTTAGAGAGCGTCATCCTCCAGGAGGTAGCCAATACCGTGATGTCTCTGTGCAGTTCAACAGTACCTTTTAAGGAGTAGATCCAAGATGCTTTAGTAGGACATTGGCTCTCCTCTGTGAAGTATGTCATCTGATGCTACCTTCGACTGTCTATAGAGTAAACGCTATAAAAAAGCATAGTACCTTCTAGATCAGAGATGTATCCACTGAGACTCGAAAATATTGCGGCTCTCAGTGGATGCGTCTCGGCTCTCGGAAGTATTATGCATTTCTATAGCTGTCTATGTGACACATCTTTGCACACAGGGAGGAAGCATCGTTGAGATGAGCTCCTGATTGCGCACGACGAGATTGGTCTTTCCCGTCGACGTCTTTTTGCAGCATGCCGGCTGCAAGATCCGCTGCATCTCTTGCTTTGCATTTTTCAACCATAGAAGGAGATGGAGTGCCGTTCTTCTGCTCGTATTCGTTAACCAGAGCGATACTCTTGGCTGTGTCGGTGTGGCAATTCGTCGAAGAATCATGTCGGTCGAAAGTATACGGATGGGAGATGTCGTCCGCTTGTATTCTTTATATTGAAGAACTTTCGATGCGAGATACTCGATGATCTCTCTAGGCCAGTCCGAAACAAAGGACATATAGCTTTGCACACGGGGAGGTAGCGTCGTGTTGACAATGAAGCCTTCACACGCACTGCTGAGATTCGCCTATATACAGGACAAAGAATCTTGAAGCTTGATGGTACCCCTGCTTGAAGTTTCCAGAAGGTCAGTAACGACAAAGGCTGTAACGTTTATGATTTTCGAGTGAAGTCGAGCGCGATGGTTGGATGGTTGGTTCTTGCCAATTCCTGCGAAGTCTCCCCATGACTTGTTGATTCTCCAGGTACTTTGCAGGAAAAACAAACATACAACGATGTCACGCTGAAACTTGATGTATACGTCCGTACTTGGGATATTCCTTTGTCAATTCGCCCCAGAAATCAGGTTTCTATCAAGATCCATACACTGTGGTAGGTCTTCATCGACTGATCGATGCAGCAAGAGTTTCGAAGATGGCCAACAAAGCATGCTCATGTTTGATTATGTCTTTACCCACTACCATGCATGCATATTCGCAACGCTGGAAAGCGACTGGATTGACTGCGGAGTCCGGAAGCACGTCAATACCGGAGCCATGGTATGTATTCACGTCGGGAGAGAGACGCCCCCTTGGTGCGGGACGCGCTCACCAATCATCCTAAGCGGCCATGAGCGGTGTGCCATTCAGTGCGGTGAGAGTCCGAAAAGCGTGAGCATTTTCCAATTATCAGGTGCCCCAGTGACTCTGATTGGAGTGTCTTCATGCGCTGTCGGAGGGGCGCGCAGCCCTCAATTTGCTTGGTTGGCTAACACCGCTCCAAGTTTGTGAATAACTCAGGGTTGACTTCCGAGCTACTTGCATGTCCTGCTAAGGTAAATGCTTTGTTGCAGAGACAAGACACGTATAGACAGGCCACCTTTCTAGATTGCACATCGCTTGGAGCCGTGGTCTGTATGACTTAAAGACTGAGCCGACACCCGGGACCCAGGAATTGTCTTGCCTACCTCTTTGTCTGACTAGTGCTGCTCCTGGCCGAAAAGAGTATCTCTTGCAATAAATAGTCCCCTCTGGCCCGTATCTGATCTCCGCTCTATGCCTGTCAACTGCCTTCGGTGGACAGAACACATCCTGCACACATAACGGGTACTGGCATCGGAAGCGGCATATCACATTGGCTATATCTAAGCGAGGGGGTCACGAACGCCAAATGTCTTCACACTCGTTGGCCGTTCAAGTTCTACACTGGATCACACCCATCGCGATCGGCACAAGCTTCAGCGTTGCGCGGCTCGTTGCATTCTGTACGCTTCAGAAGCCATCGAAATGTTCTCGTGGCTCAGCCAAAGCTAGGCAGATTGTGTCTGTGGGGCTGTCAGCAGCCGTTCTTCTACTATTCGTACGTGGCTCTGTATCTTTCCCTAGGCCTGACTGACATCCTTAAGATCGTGCAAGCTTTGGAGTATGCCTTGCAGCAATTTCAAAAACCGGAGCAGCAAGATGTGACGCAGGACATCCAGGTGAGCACTCGCTGTGACTGGCTAGATCTGCATAATCTAATTTGCTTAACCAGGTTTACGTCGGAGGATCGATATTCGTCTGGGGAACTGTGTCAATCAATCTGCTGGGCAAGTCGAAGCGTATCTGGCATCCTTATCTGGTAACCTGGGCTATAGGTGCTTTGCTCGAAACTTGTATTCTTCTGTGCGAGGGTCTTTCTAGGCCAGGCAAGCTCTACTTGAGTTTCGGTGCTGTTCTGCAAATCTGTCGTATTGCGTGCCTGTCAATTCTTGTTGGCAGCGTCCTTTGCTTCTCCATTCGCCGCAAGCTGGTTCAACTCAGAGCAGACGAAGAACATCGACCATTGCTCGATCCCCATGGCAGAACACACGGGGACTATGCTTCGACTGACTCCGAAGATGAAGACGACGACTCACTTGCGGCTCAAGATGATGGAGACTGCTCCGATCAGACCAAAGAGCTGAAGGGAAAGCAGAAAAAGCGCTTACAAGAGTGTGGAAGCTGGATGGCATATCTGAAGGATTTCAAGCTACTTGCAAAGCTTGCATGGCCTTCTGGAGATCGATCTGCTAAGACCTGTCTTGCAATCTTGACTGTTGTGATACTTGCTGACAGAGCTTTGAACCTTTTGGTTCCAAGACAGTTGGGCATAATCACTGACAAGCTCTCTTCAGTACACGAGACTGGTAAGAAGACCCGTAGCTGAAGCGAGGTCAAAGCTAACAACACCCAGGCGAAATTCCAATCAAAGAGATCGGGCTGTGGATGCTTTACGTGTGGCTCGGTTCCTATGCTGGTCTTCATGCAATCACTCAATTCTGTCAGCTTCCGATCGAGCAGCACGCCTATCGAAAGATTGGAACCACGGCGTTCGGTCACATTATGAATCTATCCATGGACTTTCACAGCAACAAGCACTCAGGAGAGCTGATGGCAGCTATCGGGCAAGGCCAACACCTATATCGACTTTGCGATTTCATCTTTCTCGATGTAGGTCCAATGATCTTCGATCTCATCATTGCCATGGTTTACGTTACCCTGCTTTTCGACGCAAGCATCACCTTAATCATGATCTTGGTCGGGGTTGGCTATACGTGTATTGGAACCAAATCGACATCCTGGGCTATGCAACGCCGTAGACGATACAATCAGGCCCAGCGTAACGAGTCCAAAGTTCAGAATGAGAGTATCGGAAACTGGCAGACGGTCGCACACTTCAACATGACCGACCATGAGTGTGCCCAATACTCAAAAGCAGTCGATGAACACAATGTTGCAAGAGGTCGTTACTACATGGCGCACTACGCAGGATATGCCGCACAGAATCTTCTTTTGCTACTCGGACAACTTTCTGCTGCTTTGCTTGCTGCATATCGTGTGTCTCGTGGTGGAGCACCAGTGGGCAACTTCATCACTCTAGTGACTTATTGGCGTACGATTGAAGCCCCGCTAACCAGCGTCTCATTTTCTGTCAGACAACTGTCCCAAATGCTCATCGACTCAGAGCGACTCTTGGAACTCTTACGTACCCAGCCGAGTATTGCTGACCGTCCTGGAGCAAAGCCTCTGCGCTTTACGCATGGCAGGGTCGAGCTTGACAATGTCTCGTTTTCATACGACACTCGAAAAGCCTCTCTCGACAATGTCTCCTTTGTTGCGGAGGCCGGCAAGACCATCGCACTTGTTGGTGAGACGGGTGGTGGCAAGTCGACGATCCTGAAATTACTCTTCCGATACTACGATGTCTCAAATGGCAGCATTAGGATTGATGGTCAAGACATCAGGAACGTCACATTGGACAGTCTCCGTGCAGCCTTTGGAGTGGTGCCCCAAGACCCATCCTTGTTCAACACCAGTATCATGGAGAATGTCCGTTACGCTCGACTGGAAGCAACCGACGAAGAGGTCAAAGAAGCTTGCCGGGCAGCAGCAGTTCACGATCGCATCATCTCGTTCCCTGACGGCTATCAATCCACAGTTGGCGAGCGAGGTGTGAAACTCAGCGGTGGTGAACTTCAACGTATCGCTATCGCCCGAGCAATCTTGCGCGACCCACATATTGTGCTGTTGGATGAGGCAACAAGCATGGTCGATGCCGAAACCGAGGCCGCAATCCAAAAGGCTTTCAAGAGACTGACTATGGGAAGGACAACGTTTGTCGTGGCTCATCGACTGTCAACGATTCAGGATGCAGATCTCATTCTCGTTGTACAGAATGGTCAGATTGTGGAAAGGGGCACGCATGAGCAGCTTTATACTCTCGATGGTAAATACACCAGACTTTGGTCGAAACAGCTGTCAAAGCAGACGGCACAGGTATAAGTCGATACCCGGATAGGATAGGTCATTTGTCACGACTTGCTCATTTGTTGGGTTGGTGGTATCTAATGAGAGCGAGCACAAGATATCCGGTGGTTGGGAGAGGCAGGTGTGAGCTCATTCTCGGTTTTCAGCTTGTTTAATAATCAAAAGTTCACAAAGACAGTAAGAAGATTGACGGCCAAAGTTTCTGGCAAGGCAAGAGCCCCAACCAGAGTATTTTTTTTGTGTATTTCAGGAGATAGGCAAAAAGAATGAACATCCCAGCAATAAACATCAAGCAAGCCAAATAGACTTGACAGTATAAAAAGGTCAAGCAAGACGATGAGAGCAGCGATATAATGCCAATCCCACCATATGTACCTGCTCGGCCAATTTCTTGCAAACATAGGAGAGCAAGAAACAAGAAGGATGCTGACAGTGAAGACCACTATAAGAACCGCTCGCCGTCATAGCGATGAAAGCCGCAGCCTAAACGCCATGCGAGGAAAACGTATACCAAGCCCGCGACCCCAAACCTAGAGATAGTCTAGAGGTGTAAGAAGAGCCTCGTCAAAAGAAAAATGAAGGAAATCTAGCTGCGCATATTAAAGCTGCGCTGGTGATAGGGAAAAGAAAGAGATGATGACATCGTAACGGAAAGCTGTGCTGTCTGTCCCAGGTTCGACAGACAAGAAAGAAATATGAACAGTTGAAAGAAACGCTAAACGAAGAAATGGTTTTTTTTGGTAGGCGATGTAGGCGTGTGAAGAAAAACTTTTTTGGTGGTCCGGGGTACGCTGAAGACGCGGCAAAAAGGATGTAACTTTTCGTATAAATGTTGAACCAAGAAGTGACATGAAATTGCCAGTGCCAGACAGGTCGCTTAGGAAGCTATAATGCAGAATTCGATGATCGTGGTTCATGATGGTCACAAACGACTAACCGACGACGGTCTGCGCTGGGTATCCAGAGGCGCCCATGAAAGGCATGTACTGGCGAGCACATGTCATACAGTTGCAGCCAGGAGGGTGAGAGCCTCCCCAGGTGGGCTGGTTCCATGGAGAATAATAAGACGAAGTCAAGGCGGGAGGCAGGGGCAAGGCACAGCCAGCGTAGGCAGTAGATCTTCGAGCCTGCTCCAGGGCAGCAAGGCTGTTCGAGTGGTCGAGCTCATCTAGCGTCGGGTAACGGTGCTGAGTGTTGTAGAAAGCCTCGACCGAGTTTGCACGCTCGGTAGGGTTCCAGGGGTCAGCCGAGGTATAAGGAGTGCCGGAGTAGGTAGAAGAGGGTCTCGATGACTGGGGAGTAAAGTCGGCGAAGCTGCCCTTGTACTGTGGCTGGAAAGGAGAACGCGAGGCGCGAGGTGACTGGCGCTGGACGTTGGTGCTCAGCGGTGACAGACGGGTGGTGCGCGAACGGCTAATGGCCTGGGCGTCATAGTCGTTCCAGGCTCGCAACCAGCTGGCCAGACCAGCAGGGTCAGTAGGGTCACAGTGCAAGTCAAAGGAGATGAGGGCAAGCCATTCCATCTCAAGGTTGTTCAGCTCAGAGACTTTGATTCCGGTGACGTCGGACCACGAGCGGTTGATGAAGGTGTTGTCGTCGAGGAACTTACTACCCAGGATCAGGGCGACGGCGAGCAGGCGGTAGATGTGGTTCTCGGACGAAGATGTGGTCCTGGGGGGATAATCTCGCAGACGGACGGTCAGGTAGTGCAGACTGAGAAGGATGGTTGCCGAGGGCAGTCTGGTGGCCGACAGGACCTGCGAGACCCACTTGCGGAAGGAGGGCTGGATGGGGACACTAGGCTGGATGCTTCGACAGATGTCAATATCTGCAAGGCAGATTGGGGACAGATGGAGAGCATACATTCCCGACGCCGACTCGGCCACAAAGTTGGTCATGCGTTCCATTTCGTAGTCGAGCTTGGCCGAAACTCCGCCCGTTGCCTTGTCTTCCTTCTGTGTCGATTGCTGAGCCTGCTGCTGCTGCTGCTGTTGCTGTTGTTGAGCGGCTTGAGTGCGTTGTTCCTGCTGTACACGAAGGCGATAGTCATCCTCGATGGCCAAACGCTCCTGGAGTCTCAAAGGAGGCAGGATGGGGGCGGTGGCGGAATCGTAGTAGCTGTTGATGGGAGGAAGAATCGGGTTACGCTGGAAGGCAGACTGCTGGTAGCCTCTTGAGTAGTCGTAAGCAGCATCCTGGCGGGAGTCGCAGGAGCGGTACGAGTCTTGAGGGTACTGCATGGGCTGGCAGCTGGAAGGGATGAACTCGGGCGGGGTGGGCGGGAGTTGGCGGGGGTAGAAGGACGGCATGATTGAGAGAGGGGTTGGGATCGAGTGTGGCTTCACACTCTGCAGCGTGTTAGTAGGAGACGAGGCGTCACTGAGTTGATTGTTGCGAACCGATTACTTCGCGCCGATGGCGAAGCGCAAAGCGCTCTGGGCCCACGCTTTAGTTGAGGGTCACTTGCATGCGCGACGGGACAGGCCTGGGTGCGGAACGGCGAGGCAGACGATGGCGGACGACGAGTGTGTGCGAGGTGGTCGAATAGGGATATACGAATAGACCGGGCAGCACAGAGGGCGTAGGTGTTAGGCGACGACGACAGAGTCAGTGGCGAGGTATGCGACGGGCGGGCTGGACACTAAGTGAATAGGTCGGAGCACGGTAGGCAGGCGTCGATGCGAAGTGGACTGGTCTTGTTGAAGTGACTGGCGATGAAGTGAAGCCTGCAGCCGTCAAGGCGAGCGTATGCACAGAGTGCTGGAGCGTGGCCAAGGGTCTTGGTCAGGGAAACAGAAGGTTTCCTTGCTGCAAGGGTCGCTCCGCAAAGGGGGGCGGAAGGAGAGGGTGCGAGATGGGTGGTTGAAGAAGTGACAAAGAGAAGAAAGAGGGCAGCCTGCCTGCGACGAGTCCAGCGCTTTCCTTTCGCGTTTGACCCCAGCGAAGCCTTCCACCAACCCAATTTTGCGTGGCCCGCCAAGCCTGCCTCTCGTCATGACACGCTTCATCCACCACCCACGGCTCCACTGTCTTCCTTTGCTTGTGCCCTTTACCCTCGTCTGCTCGTGCATGTCCGTGACTCCTCCGTCCAGCGCACACTGTCCCTCCAGGCTCCGCTCATCCTGACAAACCCAACTTGCCTCTCGTTTATTCGCCTATTCACGGGTCCCCCTGCTGTACTCGGTCAAAGTACCCCAGCCACCACATGCTTCTAGTGCCTGATGACCCATCACTCTACACAAGGCAAGCCTGTCGGCTGCTCTCGGCTCCTCAAACTTCCTCATCGCCGCCCGGCCTCCCCCGTCTAGGGGCCCTATTATGCAAATGTGACGACCTTCGTGAGGCCTGTAGCCGTATCTCTGTTTGCTGTCATCCGTTTGTGTCCGACAAACACCTTCACCATACAGAATCAGCCCACATGTTTGACCGTGTGTACAATATCTGGCAACAAAATTCGAATTCGGTTAGTTACAGTAGTCCTAACTACTTGTGAGTCTGACACGCCAATGCTCGACTCTTGCTGCTTTTCCAACAAAGTTGCCTCGAGCAGTCGGAAGAACAAAGCATTTATCGTTGTCTTGTATCCAAGACCAAGCTGCACACGATGATTCTCGACTTGAGCTTATTGTGTTGTCGTCGGCACTGTGCAGAGCTCTAATAAACATCACGTGAAAACCATCTGGTATATGAACGATGACAGAGTTGAGACAGGATGTTTTGGCTTCGTGGCCTAATGGTTAAGGTGCGTAAACACTTTTGTGACACATCATCCAAGATTGTACGTCCAGACGAGCTAACTTCAACAGGCGTTGGCTTCCGGATCGGATTCTGCCAACGATTCTGAGTTCAAGTCTCAGCGGAGTCGTTATCTTTTTTTTTTTGCCGAATTTACTGCTTTTTGTTTGCAACCAATCTGCAGCGTACACTACTGACATCTTCACAATTTGTAGACCATCCAGTATCAAAAGCAGAAAGTAGATGACCATTAGATGAATTTTACTCTCTGGTTTTGTATAATCACTTGGCTTGGTCAACAGCTGATGAAGCGCCTCGGTTCAAGACCATTTCCCCGCTCTCATATGCCCTCGGGTTTGGTATATCAAAACGTAAGGCTCTTGGAGAAACAAACATCTTGAATCAGATACACATCCAAGAATCAACTCAGCAGTAATCATGAGTGGTCCAGGTGTCGGATTTGAGTACCCCTCGGTGCCAGTTTCATGGTATAAACGAGATGTCTTGCTTTTCGCAAATGCAATTGGCTGTGATGCTAAAGACGAACTTCACTTCTTATATGTATGCATCATCAAGCCTTCAAGTCCTGATCCGTAAACAATGCTAATATACCGAGCAGGAATTCCACCCAAAGTTCAGCACCTTTCCTACTTACTCAATCATCTTACCATTCAAAGGAACCTCGGCGGAAATCATCGACTTCTACGCTTCGCAGAACTCTAAGCGTGCCGCAATTCCAGATGTACCAAAGTTCGACAGTCGCAAGGTCGTTCATGGAGAGCAGGCCATCACTTTTTTGAAGCCTCTGCCACCCACCAGTGAGGGTCGTGACTTTGAGATGAGAGCAAAGGTTCTGGGTGTATACGACAAGGGCAAGCCTGGCTCAGTGGTCGAAACCGAGAACCTGATCGTGGACAAAGCTACTGGCGAGGTCTACAGTAGGGCCGTAGGAATGTCCTTCTTTGTTGGTCAGGGAAACTGGAATGGACCCAAGGGTGAGCTAAGCACTATGGCATGGATGATTGGAAGCTATGCTGACAGGGTAACAGGACCAAAGACAGTAAATTACCCTCCACCAGAGGGCAAGAAGCCTGATGCGGAGTACATATATCAGACCAACGCAGAATCGGCACATCTATATCGGTAAGTCAAGAATGACATGACAGTGGCTGCTTGTTACTAATCCCATACAGGCTGTGTGGTGACTACAACCCTCTGCATGCCACTCCAGAGCCTGGCCAGCAAATGGGCTTCGGTAAGCTGAGCGGAAACACTAATGCTGAGAAATCATTATGTATGCTAACATGACATAGGTGGTGCTATTCTTCATGGCCTATTCAGTTGGAACACTACAGCCCATGGACTCTTGAAGCTTCTTGGAAACTCAGATCCAGCCAACATCAAAGAATTTGCTGCAAGATTCGCGAGTCCCGTCAAGGCGGGTGACACACTCGTCACTCAAATCTGGCGTGTCGGTAATGTCGACGAAGAGGGCTGGGAGGAGGTAAGGTTCGTGACCAGTGTAAAGGGCGGCAAAGTGTGCTTGAGCAATGGTCGGGCAAAGATGAAGATCGCAGGACAGAAGAGCAAGCTTTAGTGTCGTACCAAGCACAGCAAGTCTCAACACGGCAGCAATTTGGACCATAACTATTCAAGCAGCAACAGAAAAATGAGTCAAAAGAGTCCATGATGAATCGTGTCTAGCTGAGGCTATAATTACAAACCCGGATATGTGTCGTTTACTGAGAGCGCCTCCAACCCCGTCAATGCAACAAGAGACGAATCGATTAAGCATAGATTGAGATTCTGTGGTAAAGTTAGCGAGTGTTGAGATGTAGTGGAAGATGGGCAAAACATACGATTCTTTCTTCTTTGATTGCACCTCGGCAATGGCATCGACGTAATGTTCGTGGACGATCTTGTTTTGACCTAAACGGAGTGCAATCATACCAGCCTCGACACAGACAGCCTTGAGCATGGCGCCACCAAACTCATCGGTACTTCTTGCCAACTCGGGCCAGTTGACACCCTCATCGACAGTCATCTTTCTGCTGTGGATGCGGAGAATCTGGGCACGAGACTCCTCGTTGGGCAAGGGGAACTCGATCTTGCGGTCAAGACGACCAGAACGAAGCAGAGCAGGGTCGAGAACGTCGACTCTGTTTGTTGCAGCAAGAACCTTGATTCTGTCGTCACTGGCGAAACCGTCGAGCTGGTTCAACAACTCAAGCATAGTACGCTGGACTTCACGGTCACCACTTTTGTCACTGTCGAAACGCTTGGTACCGACAGCATCAAGCTCGTCGATGAAGATGATTGAGGGAGCCTTCTCCTTGGCCAGAGCGAAGCAGTCGCGCACCAACTTGGCACCATCACCAATGAACATCTGGACGAGCTGAGGGCCGGCGAGCTTGAGGAAAGTGGCTTCTGTTTGGGCGGCGCAAGCACGAGCGAGCAGGGTCTTTCCGGTACCGGGAGGGCCGTACATGAGGGCACCTGCAGAAGAGGGTCAGTTGCGGGTCTTGATGAAGCCATGGTTGGAATGTGTACCTTTGGGAGCCTTGATTCCAATCTTCTTGAAGCGCTCGGCCTCCTTCATGGGCCAGACGACAGCCTCGACCAGCTCTTCAATCTGCTTGTCCAGACCACCGACGTCGGTGTACTTTTCGGTGGGCTTCTCGTCGACTTCCATGGCCTTAACTCTGCTGTCGTACTCGGCAGGGAGTGTGTCGAGAATGAGGTACGAGTCCTTGTTGACACCGATGAGATCACCGGGCTTGAGCTTTTCGTGGTCGACAAGACCAATCAGGGGGAGGAAGATGGTTTGGCGAGTCGATGTCTTGATGACAGCCGACTTGCCTACGCGTGTGGCATCCAGATCGACGTTGGCACCCTCTTCGGCAGCATCTTCTTCGACGTCCAGATCGAGGATCTCGACAACGTTTCCGACAAGGTATGGGAGTTGACTGGATGGATCATGTTAGCAGGGAGTGGGGATAGGTCGAAAGCCAGGCAAGCAAGTAAGCAGGCTGGCAGCTGAGGGCAGCGCACCGGTTGTTGTCGATCTTGTCAACATTGTCCTTGATCTTCTCGAGCATGGCCTGCTTCTCGTGTGTGAGGCGCTGGAACTCTGAGCGCATGATGCGCGTGTCGTTTTCCAGCAATCGCCGCCTTGTGACAATGTCTCGTGTGCTTGAGTTGAGGATGTCTGCATCGAGCTGCTCTTCTTCCTCCTCTTCGGCGTCCTTGTTGTCGCCATCGGCATCCTTCATGTCTGCATCGCCGCTCTGGTTGGGCTTCTTGGGATCCTGGTCCTCGCCTTCCTTCTTGTCCTGGTGCTCCAGGGCGTCCAGATCCTCGAGTGTCGACATGACTGCGTGTGCTGTTTGACTGGTGTGAGGGATAGATGAAGCTGATGCGTGTGGCGATGGGACAGAGATGCGAGATGGTCAAACAGCGTGTTGTAATACTCAAGTCTGTAAGTCCGAAACGCCTTGAGCTTCCACTGCAATGACATAGCTCGGCGTTTGCCGCCCCGAGCACCCATGCCCTTCTATCTCTCCCTCTCACCTCACTTCTATTCTCTCATCACCTTTACATCAACGTCCGTGTACAGCGTCTTGTATACAGTCCACATCTTACACACATTCCGGATCTTGTAATTCTTTATTATAACAATATGTAAATTTGCCCACACTGCCAAGCTTGGCCATGGAGCTCTATATCCCAATACTCATCCTGTCACGGTTGCCTCAAGTACTTCATCTCTGCTCGATCCTGTCAACTTGAACCTGGAAATGAAGTCATCGCGGTTGACTGTCTGTGTTAGCATGGTCCGTCGATCTGCTGCTTGCTTCTACTTACTGTAACCTCCGGCCATTCGTCTCTTGCCAGTGAACACGCTTCTTCCGTGCAGCACCCGCCAGTTATCAAAGACTGTTTCTTCGTATCAGCTCAGTCACTGTCTTAATCTACTCCTCCACACTTACTCAACGGCATTCCTGGTTCAAGCTGTGTCCAGTACTGGTTCTGTGGATCGTTCAATATACGATTGAATTTCCTGTTCACATTCAGTACAGTTCTTGTTCACCCGATCAAGTCAACTCTTACCTGGCAGCTTCGTACCACTTGTCTATCATGTCGCTGGGTGCTTCGATCGCCGCTCTGTCTGCATTGTTCCATCTCACCTGAACCAAGTGGCCCAGCACTGGATCGTGCGAAAGTACAGGGAAGCACACGTACGGCTGAATGCTGACATCCTCATTGCCGCTTGCATGTGCCCAGATGCCCACTGTACTGAGCACCTTGTATGCCTCTTTGTCTTCGCCGTAAAGCTGTCTCGCTGCTGCAAACCCATCAACCAGTAAGGACTCACCACCAGATCCGCCAGTATGGGAGAGCATATGGAACATCTGAAGTCCTGCTGGTTCGGTAAAGTATGTCGTGTCGGTATGCGCTTCGAGTGCCAGCGACGTGTAAGCGGTGTCCTTACTTGCCATATTCGATGTGAAGTCGTAGAAACCACCTATCTATGTCAGCTTCAATTCTGTCCCACGAACACACATTCTTACCATAGTGAGTTTCGCGGATTGGTCCAATCTTCTCCAACAGCTTTTGTGTCGCCTCGGGATCGATCGGGCAGTCCTTGACAAATGACAACCCATGTACATTCTTTCAAGTCAGCTACTGGCAGGTCGTGGATGCTGACATACATACGATTTGACGTGTCCACTCCGCAATGCCATCTGATTCCATAACGCTCTTGTAGTCAACTGTTGGCGGTTTGGCCGCAATTGACTTGTCAAACATGATTTGCCTGAGATTTGTAAGTTTTCTGATGATTTGATTGACGCATAACACTTACTCAACGAGACCTCGTCTTTGTACACTGGTATGAGTTGGTCTACCTTTTCGGAGCACTTTCAAAGGGTATTCACTCTGATGCCCATCTTGCCCTGCTGATCGTTAGGCACACGATGGCTTAAGAGTTTTTATATACTCACACTCGATCTGTATCGTTTGACTCTCCTTAGTCTGAATGTTCAGCTTGGTAGGCCTAACACTAGGGTCGATCTGTATTCCCATCAGCCCTTGCTACTATGCTCATCCAAAGGGATTTAAATACATACTGAGAAAGTATCAAGCTGCCTCTGTCGAGTGACAGGGTGAACACACTCTTGGCATGGGCATTGATCTCTGTTACTTGTCAACATGGGTCCCGATCATTGAGTTGCTATCGTCCTGACCTCAGCCATAGATTGGACCTAGGAGAACGTAGTCAGTATGCATGTTAGTGTTTGAGAGTCCTCAAGGCTTACACGTAAGTGCGGTCTTCACCTTCCGCATTTTCGAAATACAATCTCTCCCCGTCCCAGCGCAGAGATTCACTGCCTGGACGCTCCTTGACCTCAAGTTCTGGGAATGGTGTCTGCTAGATCAGAAACGAACCATCATATATTCGTAATTGACGCCACCTACAATGCGCAACTTGTTCTCAAGATAGACTCCGTTTCTCTTCAGTGAGATACTTCCAAGGTTCTGACCGTTTGAGAATCCATGGGTAGATGCCGTCTCGGTGTCTTGAGCGAAGATACGTGTGCTTGAGAATGATCGTATATTTCTGAGAGTATGATCTTGCCTGGCTGCACCTGATCCACGAAATCTCGTGAGACGACAGTATCTGATTCGCGTGGCCATGCTTTATAGGAGTTTCGGAAATGGAGATTCAGGCCATCAAGTGTATCCGAGGCGAAGTGGTTGCAATGGCCGCGGTTTGCTCGGCTTTTGATGCCGACCATTTCTCCACGCGCGTTGCTAGCGCACAGCCATCCTCTCTCTCGGCCAAGTCAAGATCGCAGCAACCCTGTCTCATTATGGAATCGATCCAGGATTTCATGTCCCTCCAAATCAGGATCAACTCGTTATTCTACCTATATATCTTGTGCGATTAGCGACAAACCTCCAACCTGCTTTCGGTAGAGCCCGGCTACGATCCTTTGAGGCCTCGTGTTGTACGCAATTTTACACAAAATTATGCACACGGTAATCACGGCGGACGAACCAAGCACTAGCCACATTGAGCTAGAGAGACACGCTTCTACGAGGAGACACACGGTCTTTTGCTAGGAGCAACGAGAACAGAGGGGAAAGAACATTGCAGACAATCACATACTGGTTCCCGTGCTTGATAGCGAAATCTTGTCCATCCCTTGAACACGCTGTTGACAAACTGATTGGGAGTCCTCGTCATCGTGAATGCTAGCTAGCTAGATCACCAACCAAATTTCTCTACCGAGACCTCCAGCCGAGCACCTTGACTCACAAGGCTTGCACATGTATTCCTACAGCTCCTGTTCATGGTGTCGGGTCCTGCCACGACTACACCAATTGTAGGGTCCTCGATCTCGTCGTTCCATGCATTCACGGCGGTTTCAAGAAGGTGTGGCAGATCTGGTCTTCCCGCTTTGCGTGTGGGTGGGGGTATTATGACCTTGCAGCCAATTTCGCGTAGCTCGTCGAGCCTGTCTTGAGGAATCCAGTCGATATGCTCTTGGTCGTGAATCACCCAGATCAGGGATACTCGAGGCTTGGGCTGGCTGTTACTTTCTGGCTCAATGTCCTGTGATGATGCAGATACCAGACTCCAGACAAGAGGGAATGCTACGGCGATGCCTGAGCCACCAGCCACTACGACCGCAACATCGTTGTCGTTAAGCATATCCATAGCATGCGAAGATCCATATGGCCCATCAACGCGAATGCTCACAGAGCTGTGGAACTTTGCGTAGCGAAGAAGATCTCGTGAGAAGCCGTCCTGAGCTCGTATCAGGAAGTTGAGCCAGGCATGCAAGTCGGCACTGGTTGGAGCAGCAGAAGCAATAGTGAAAGGATGTGCTTGGACGAGGTGTTTGTGAGACAAGGCTGGCACTGTGAGGAAGACGTGCTCAGCAGGCTTCCATCCATCCTTGATACCCCAAGATCTCCACCAAGGAAGATTGCTCTGCAATTGCCAGTTTGAACTCAACATTACCGTCTCTCCATCTTGCAGGACAGATAAATCAGCTTTGAGTGTCCTTGACTTGAGAATCAGTCTGAAGACGAAGCGGTCGACTGCAAAGATGAACAAGGTTGCTAGCACATAAGGCTGGCTGTTGTGGTGGTGGAACCACAGGAAAGCCAGCGCCGAGGCTTGGAGAACAATATGGAGCCCGAGGAACAGTTCATACCACCGCTTCCTGAATGAACCAAGCGAGGAGAGATACAAGGTTTCATAGGAAACGAAGGCAAGGAGTCCAAGCCAAATGATGGGCAGAGCGAGGAACCTGGAAAAGCTGAGTCGACTCGAAAGTGTTATATACCAAACCAAGACCATGCTACCAGCATGTAAGAGTGCAAGCAAACACATCCATTCACCTAGCCGGCGATGGAAAATGTTCAGACTCTCATACGAAGCATTAGTAAGTATCTTGAGCGGCTGGTTCTTCGCTGCGAGAAGGTATAGAAGGGGCAAGTTGGCTACAAACAGCAGGCCAGCTCTATCGGCGAAAACAAATGCAGTGGCTACCGAAAGTTCGGCTTTGAAAAGTAGGAAGAACAGGTTGATGGCAAGTAGGAGTAGGACGCCCACAGTGGTGGCATTTGAAGGAAGGACTTTGTGGATGTATGATATGTTAGAAGGCTGGTACATCAACCAAGCTCGGGTCCGAGCAACCGCTGAGACTCCCGCCGGACGGTAAGCCTTGATTCTCCCCGGGTTGAGAAGTGCTGTCGTTTCGCCTTCATGGTCATCCTTGCGAATCAGGTTTGAGTTTGAAGATTGAGTAGGTGGCGAACGAGAGGAGGCACGTCTATGTCGTCTTTGTCTGTTGGTTCTGTGGCCACAGTACCAAGCCGTGAAACATGCCAATAGTCCCAAAAGTACGATGTTGTAGATTATGATAAATCTGCGGGAAAACAGTATGCTTTCGATGGCCTTTCGTCGGCGTTCGTTGCTATCGTCCAAGTTGCTCAAAGTATCAATAGTATCCGACGCTCTCGCCCGAAGCATGAGGCGAAAAACATCTCCAATATCAGGCCTGGATGTTTCGACCATGATCAGATTATGGATTGAAGGTTGGTGAGATGTACTGATATCATCGAGCACGATAAGCAGAGTCTGATAAGATGTGATATCACGTGCACATGCGAGGCGGCAAGGGTTCAGCAACCGGAGTTCCTGCTCGTAGAGCGATCCAACGACTGTGCTCAAAGGAAACTCAGTCCTCACTTGTGATGCACCCAAAAGCACACCACCCTATTGCCAAACGTCTAGCACCGCATAGGCTCCCTCTAGCCGCGCAACTATACATCCTCCATCCTGCCACTCCCACCACACTCTCACAACAACATCCAGGCGGGGCTGAGGCCATCAAAATGCACAGTTCTGACTAGATGGTAGTGAAATCCATAGAGAGTTGATAAAATCACGACTCTCAGTGGATAGCTCCTATACACTAAAAGAACTGTGCATTCCTGTAGCTGTCGGCGCGACCATCTTTGCACTGGGAGGATTCGACAGGGTCACGGCGAGAAGCCAGAGGAACGAAGGAGTCTGTAACTCCCGCCCTGCTCTCTCGAAAATCTTCAGTGCCGTACTCGCTATAAGAAGTCATAACGGTTTCGAGATCAAGAGTCTGTCCGACGAGAGCCTAGAGTAAATGGGTTTCAACAGATCTATCCTGTCTCTCAAGAGCATTTATTGTGCGTTCTTGCACTGATATGCATCATAAACCTTTGCACACGGTGAGGTTAAGATTTGAGATTGTTCTTTGCGTTTCACATCCTTCCGAATTCTCCATTGACCCTGTTGTCTTCTCTCCCTCTTTACCTCTCCGTGTGCTGAGGTCTGCGACTCTTACGCCCCTCCCACGAAGGTTCTTGAGCGATGTCCTCGCTATTAAAAGGCATAATGGTTTCTATACTAGAGCTACATCCGAAGAGATCTGATTAAATGTCGTGTCTCGATGTACAGTATCCCGTTTCTCAGAGTATTGTGCGTTTCGATAGCTACATGCGTGTTCAATCACAACACGAACAGCGGGCCATTTCGACAGCACCACAGCCTTTGTTAGATTTTCACGCAACTCTGCATCTCTACGTATCTATCTCATTACATCACCATGAAGTCGAACAAGCGCAGCAAGACGAATACGCATACTCTCGAAGAATCTGAGAAATTTGACTAACAGACCGCGAAAAGGTCAGCAAGAAGTTACAAGCTGCGCTGGAATGCCGTGACCCTAATGACCCATTATAGATCCAGAAGAACCCTAATTACACCAACTCTCGTTGTGCGTTTAAGCTGCTGAACGACGATGTGGAGTCGTATAAGAACATCGATGATGATGATGCTGCTGCTTTCCCTCTCACAGGCAGTCAAGCACGCTAGAGGACGGCGGCAAACAAACGTCTTGCCGCTATCCTTTCAAAGATGATCCAGGACTTCGCTCTGATGAGTAAAATCTCGAGGCACATAACTTCATCATGAACCTGCGACCTCCCCGTGTGCAAAGGTACGCCACGTGTGTACTATCAAAATGCACAATACTCTCGAGAGACAGAGTAGTATCCATCGAGAAGCAGTCTGTTCCCGGCTCTCCTTGGATGTATTTCAAATCTAGGAATTACTATGCCTTTCTATGGCTACCGCATGTAAGGAGAGACAAACAACATCTGCACACACTTTTTCTATGTGTTCTTTAATTCTTTCTGAAACATAGTCATGCACCCAACCCTACACTCAAGTCCTTCGTCTGCATACTGGAACACCTACGTGTCCAACCTCGCGTCAAACTCCCGCTCAACATGGTCCCGGCCTGGATGAGGCCCAAGCCTAAGACTGCGGGACCTAAATTCTGGAAATCAGAGGCCATGCAACGGGTCGACAGTCTTTCGAAGAAGACTTTCACTCTCTGCTACTCGCCTCGTCTAGATAACCCAGACAGCAGAGATGATGTGGAGGAGAATTTTGAAAAGGCTGCGGGAGACAGGGTCGAGCCATTGGTCGCTACTCCAGAAGACTTCTTGATCGATCCTCGGTTATACGATTCGCTACCATCGCTGGGGGACCAAGTTCGTCGACAGCTACGCTGTCATATCTTCCGTACGAATCTTTCCACGGTCGTGATGAAGTACAAACGGAAAGAGACAGATGGCATCTTCGAAATGTCGGCCGATTTGCTAAACGACGACTGGACTGTCATCAAGCCCATCCTCCATGACAAAGCCAACGATGATTTCAACGTTCAGGTCGGCTTGTGGGCACGAGACTACGAAAGCACGCAGAACATCTTTGGAGAAACCGAGCATTAGGAGTAAAGCAATCGCGCTCGAGACGTAGAGTAATTGGATTGTGGTTCGGACCCTTTCACCATCTCCCTGTGTGCAAAGATATGTCATATAGACAGCTATAAAGATACACAGTTGCTTTAGCAGACAGGAAGCGCCCACTAAGAGTCGTAAAAGTTTCGGCTCTCTCTGGACTTGCTCTACCATCTAGACGTTGTTATGCATTTTTATAACATCTAACCTCTGTAGGAGAAGCCTAGGAGTAAGGCATAAGTCTGCATCTCCTATCCCCTCCTACGACGGCCTACAGAGTAAACGCTATAAAAAGGCACAGTAACTTTGAGATTGGAGATGTGTCCAAGGAAAGCTAAGCATTTGTCGCTTTTCTATGGATACTATTCTAATTCTCGAAAGTATTGTGCATTTCTATAGCTATCTATGTGACATATCTTTGCACAGGGAGGCAGGATTCACCGACGCGCTCTGTGACAATGTAACGCACATGGGAAGGATCCTTGCTCCAACCCAGCGATTGTGCTCGAAGCACATTGAGATGATGCTTCCAGTTCTACATGGTTTACTTAGGCGCTTGAGGTTTTCAATGGTTTGTAAGGACTAGCACAAGTTGCACATCAAAGTCAAATCACACAATGGAAGAATCAGAATAAGGTGGTGGGAAAAGACATTGAACGTTTGAGAGCTTTTGCCATGAGCTGCATTCTACTTGTGATGCAGAGCCCGTGGGTTGTCATGAAATCGAATACAATGCCTTTCCGTTTGCGCCATGCTCCACCCAAAAATCAACCAGTTTTGTCGTCGTCAAGAGAACATTTAGTTCATGCGGGCAACAAGAGTAGAGATCTGCTCCTCTCTGTTTCCAAGATCTCCACCTTCGATAAAGTGGTTGAACCATAAGGGGGTTAGCTTGATGTTGTAGAGAGGGGAATGATTGATGATGAACATACCTTGCGCTTGTGGAAGCCACCGAGAGGGTTGGAAAGCTTGAAGGGCCAGAGGAAGTTGGAAGCCTGCTTGAAGTTGGGTCCAACAGTGAAGATCTCGTGGATGAGATCCTCCATGCAGACGATGCCGTACTGGCCAAGGTTCTCCTCGACGATGGCGTTGTCGGAAAGAGCGATGCGCTGCTTGTTGACCTTACCGTAACCACGCTTGTAGACGAGCTCACGGACAGTCTTGAGGTTGGGGTAACCC